>JANHAO010024957.1:0-11469 GCA_026873985.1 Saraca asoca
TATAGACACAAGGTTTCATTTTATCAGGGAGTGTATTGCAAACAAAGAAGTAGAGCTCAAGTTTGTGAAGACCCAAGATCAAGTTACTGATATTTTTATGAAGCTACTCAAATTTGAAGATTTTTGAAGATTGAGAATATGTCTTGGTATGAAGAAGAAAATTTCAAATTAAGGGGGAGTGTTGGAAAAAGTAATTTGAAATTATCTAGATAGCTTTTCAAGTTTCTAGATGCTCTTTTGTGTTCCTAGGTAATTATGTGGCTCAAATAATTAGGAGACCTTTTGAATTTATCTAGGAAATCTAAGTTCATGTATTTTCAAATTTCTAGACTAATTTAGAGTTATGTGATTCATGTATAGAATTAATGATGGTCCATGTACTAGAGTCCAAAGAGTTATTTTGTATGCCTATATATAGACTATGAGTTTTCAGTTGAATGCAAGTCAAGTGAGTTTCAAGTATACTTCCTCTGAATACCTCTTCCTCTAACACCTCTTCCTATTATTTATTATTCCACTTATCTATGCATTTGTTTAGGTTTGTCAAAAGAAAATGAAACTTTTTTCCCAGTAGTCTGTGGGACATATGGATAACAAGGACGAAGAAGGACGAATTTAATAATTTTGTTTTATAGAATAATTAATTTAATATTTTTTAAATAATATATGTAAAATAAAAAATTTAGGAGGCTATGATCTCCGGAAGTATATGAGGCTTCGATTTTTATGGATAGCTTGAACTATGTTTGAATATTATTTACTTATTGATTTTCTTTAAGGATTCATAGATGGTTATTGTCTATGTAGCGAGGTATATATTAAAAAATACAGTTATCTTTATCCTTACTTTAAAAAATCTCTTCTTGATGTACATTAGAGACTTTTTATGTGATACGTTCTTTGAAACTCGTTATACTTTAATATTTTGACTACATGCTCATGTTTGCTTACATATATGTTGCACATAAGAATTTGATTGTATGGGCGACAAAATCTACAATACTCTTTTTATCTATCTAAGTGTGGCTCAAATTTATTAGAAGGTTGATATGTTGGCTAAGAGTTGGCGATATGCATCACACAATTTTAACTAGAGAACTATCAGCTTATGACACTCTGAAACACAAGCACCAGAGATATCCTCATGGACTTCTTCTTCTACCTCTATTTTAAAGGCGAGGGTAGATATTTCGTGTCCAAGATCTAGCGATCAAGCGTGTCTTTTTATGAAAGTGCCTGATCCTTTTGCGGTGCTATTGGTAGTTATATAAGATGATAAAGACATGGAGGAGCTTGGTCCTTAAGGGATTATTAGGGTGGGTGTATCATTATCAAGGAATATACAAGCCTACATTGTTTTCCTTCCTGAGCTGCTTGTGGCTTGGAAGTCTCGTCACAATGATGGTTATAAGTGGGCTACCAATTCGAATGATGACATTGTGGGTCTAGACTTTGTTGATGCTATGTATAGAAACATAGATGGCCATCCATCTCTCTTTGATTAAAGGGCTTTAATTAGATGGGAGTGTCGGACTTATGCAGGAAGCCGATAAGAAGGATGATCTGGTTTGCTAACCCTTGCATGGATGGGAGTGGTTGAACTTTGGACACTAGTAACCTTTTTATGCATTATGTGATAGTAATGCTTAAACTTTGGACAATTCCCTCATTTTCTAGATTTGAGCAAGAATTGATGATGGTGGTTAGGGTCACACCTTCTTAATTTTTGTATAATGTTTGGATTGTCAAAAAATGTTTTCAGGCGGTCCTAAAGTAGGTGGAATGCCTTCATGATTTCAAGGCCTTCTTTCATGTTTTTGTTTAGAATCTATGCGGAAAGTACATTCACTTCAAATATAAGGTTCTCCTCAAATGTTATTATACTTTGAAACTTATAACAATGTTAGCCTTAAATCTAAAGAGTTGGAAGGACAATTTTTTCATAGGATGGTCAGTAAGATTCCTTAATATTTGCCATGTTTGTATAATTAGAATGGAAGGATTCTATTTTCTCGTTAAGTGTGGTCGTTTAAAGTAAAAACCCTCATTTATAAGTGTGGAGAGAATGTGCCAAGTGTTATGAGGACCCATTGAGGCGATCTCGAAAGGCTTTATTGGTGAAGATTTTTGACAATGATGTCAAAGTTCTCATAAGTCTTGGTTAGTGTGTATGTTTTCTTTTTGATCCTATGTTTTCTGTTTGATCTTATCCATGCTTTATTTCCTTTTTTGTTTCCTTTTTACAAAGGCTTATTTGCATGGCATAAGTTTCCATTACCTGATGAGAATTCCTTGATGCAAATCTAGCTCATCAGGGTGATCCATGGTGCCTATTTCTGCCAATGAAAGGGCTTGTGAGAAGTGAAATAGACAAGATAAAGGATGTCAAGTGCATAAGAGAGCCGAACGAGCTTGTGAAAGCAAATGGGACCAAAGGATCATTTTGATGATGGCAAAAAATACAATTGGAAGAAAAAGGATCACAACCAAAGTAGTGGCGATGACTCGCATCAATTGAAGAAAGGGCAAACCAAAGATTCTAGATGACCTGTTGTTCACTTGGACAACTCCTCAACCCCTTCTTTTGGTCATTGCACATCTCCTCTGTAGGCCTAGCTTGTTGTTTTTAAGGTGCCAGGACCTATTAACACCATGTTGAAGAGCACATATGTAGCCTTAAACGAGGTGAAAATGATTGTAGACTTGGCTTTGGTTGAACTCCCTCAATTTCATGCTAAGAAGCTTGCTCTTGAGTCAAAGCAAGTAGCCATCCAGGAGAAAAGGCTGGTTGCTATAAAGACCATGGAAGAAAAGGGTGTTATTAATCAGATTTGTCCACCCGAGACAAGTCATTGGAGGAGGCAAGAGATAAGATCTGAGTGCTAGAGGCTTAGGTCGAAAGTTCATCAATAACTCTTATGAAAGCCAACATTAATTGGATTGTTGCGGAGGGAAAACTAGCGGCAATCAAGAAAAAGACGAATTTAGATTCTTCAAAACTTCACATTTTGAGGTCTTAAGTTCAAGCTTTAGAGGATAATAAACTCAAAAATTATCATAGCTCCTACAATAATGCCATTTACTACATTAATAGAACCCAAGGAGACTATGACCTACCGAGCAAGGATAAGTTCCTAATTGATTTAGGTTCATAAATTGTAGTAACGGTGTTCCATTTAGGTTCGTAATATGGCATTCAACCGTGAGAATCCTTGTTCGGTAGTTCATAACTATGAACTTATGCGGCATTACATGCTTCATGTTAGCTAATTTAATTTACATAATTTAAATGATGGTAAACAATGATAATCATCTTTCTAATATACAATTTGTAACCTGTCTAAGTCAATATTAATGTTTGTTACATTTTTAGCATTGTATAATTAATTATTTTAATAAATATTTTGTCCATTTTTCTCTTAATTCAAGTGTAAAACACATTTTTATTTAATAAAAAATTAATTATAGTTTTAATGTCTTAAAAATTTAAAAATAAAATTTTCAATATATATATAAATCTTAAAAAATATATATTAGATAATAAAATTAATAATTGATTTTTTTATTGAATAAAATTAAAGATATATATTATAATTAAATTATATAAACATTTGATAAATATTTCTCTATCCTAGATTATTACGTGGATTTAATAATTTATAAAATAATTTTACGAAGGTTTGGTGAAAGTTATAAGTCTGGGTCTTCCTTGTCATCCTTGTAACACAAAAAAATAAAAATTAACGTTTGTCTTCAAATAATTGGAACGTTAGATGCATTGGCCACCGTTAGATGGCATACAGACTCGTTTGGTTGGTTCAGTTTTCCGTAAAGTGTAAACAGCACCTTTTCCATTGAGATGACAGGAAGACATGCTATTTGGACAGGTGTTAATCAACCCGGAAAAATACATGGGGTCTCAGTGGGACCTACATAACTCAACTTCAACCTCTGTGGGTCCGCTTCTCTCCTCTTTGTTTTTCCTTTGTTTTTTTAAATTTGAATTTTTAGTTAGGTGCGCCACTGTCTCGTGACCGTTACGTTCTCGGGTCACTCGCCCCCTTATTTCACGCTGCTGCCTTTTAGTTTTATTTATTTTTTGTAATTTCATCTATTTATTTACCAAATTATCTCTTTATCTTCTTTTTTTCAGAAATGGATGAAATTAAAGTAAATAACACGTAGCCCTCCGATTATTTGCGAGTGTTTATAATCATTTCAATAATGAAAATGTATAAATAGAGTATCAAATTTAATAAACTACTGCTTAAATCTTTCTTTTATTATATTTAACAGAATAAATCATGTACCTATAAAATATATTTTTTATCCATGAAAAAATTTTATTGATGAAAAGTTTTTTCTCTTCAATTTACTTTTAAATTGAGGTTTTTTTTTATATATAAATTATTTCCAACCAAATTAAGTTGAACACTTGAAAAATAGTTCAATCATTCCGTAAGGCATAAATTTGGAAGTAAGCTGCCTGAAGTTGTCGTAAAAGTTTAAGAAAAATTCTTTTAAACACATAATTCTTCTATACACTTTATTCATGTTTTAATAAAGATGTTAAATCCATTTTACGTTTTTAATTAATTATTATTATTATTAAATATTATAAAAAATTAATTAAACGTAAAAATATGAGTATAAAAATTAACGTTACCCATATTGTTGGTTCATGGGACAAATTTGCATAGTTTAAAATTTAACATTTACATGGCCTTTCACGTAAAGTGACAATAGTGATTTAGATGGTCTCAGCCTTTGTATGCATCTAACTTTTGTGGCTAAGTTAGTATAAACAAATATATTAAAAATAAAATAACGTGACACTGATATTGTTGCATCAAGATATTGCCTTGTGTCTCTTTTTGATTAAAAAAATGTAATTACCACAGCTAATTCTAACCGATGTAACTTTGCCGAGGAGCTGAATTTCAAGCTTTTTGTACAAAAACAACTATTCTCCTCATTTCTTTTCATGCTACGTACAATTGACTTAGAGTCAACTCATCAGAATAAGAAAGCGACAATTTAGAGTCAGAGTTTGTAGTAGGTATTCGCACAAATGGTAACTTTTTTAGTTTTTGTGTAAAATTTTAAATTATTTTAAAAAATTTATATTTACAAATATAATATTATTTAAATATACATGACAAAATATAAATATTTTCTAAAATGACATTTAATGTGGCATAATTATATTTTCTTGTGAATTAAATTTGGCTAAATCTTTCGATACATTTATGGCTGCAGAGCATGATTGCAAAAAGTATATTGAGTAAATTATTATTGAATTTAGGAAGCTATAGTATGTAATTTTTTTTTCATTTTTATTATTACTTTTAAGTTTACTGTGTTAAAAGAAGTTATAAAAAATCATAGGTGGTTCACATATTTTTTTTTAATTTTTTTATTATGACTTTAATGTTTCCAATTTTTTAAAAATTTCAAAGGAATTATTTTATAAGATTTGAAATTTTAAAAGATGATTTAATATTGAACTTTACTTTAAAAGGGTTATTCATATTTTGTTCAAATATTAAAAATTCATCAATAGTAACAAAAATTTCATATTTTTATATAACTATTTTAATGAAAATTAGTTACATAAAAAATTTGGTCAATATATGGAAGAATAATCCAATTTTATTTGTGATTTAAGAAATTTAGAAAGTTATCAAATAATCTTAATTTAAAAAATGTTTTATTTTGTTATTTTTTATTAAAAATCAATTAATAAGTGTAGTGTGGAAAAAAAGAAATAATAATAAATATATTATTAATAATTTAAAGTCACAAATAGAAAGAAATAAAAGAAATTTTACAAAGCCACAGTTAAAACAGGAATGGAAGATATATATTTTAATACTTTAATTCAATTTATGTCTTACCAATAAAAGTCACAGTATAAAATTGGAAATAAAACATTAGGAAAAACCTCTCCAATGAATGGAAATTATCGTACCGCAAATTGCAAGGCTACTTCTGTCAATTCAGAATGCTGCGAGGTAGCTACTGACCGAAGAGTGTCAGGTAAATTATTCTAATTAACGATCGATTTCCGGTCTGCCAATATTTTTATTCACGATGAAAACAAAAGAATCCTAGTAAATAAATACTTATATTTAATAAATTTTGAAATTAAAATCACAAAAAAAGAAGAAGAGAGAAACATTAAATAAAAATACAGAGAAAATCAACACAAAGAAGGCTGAGAAAAGGAGGAACGAGGAGGAGTAAGAGGGCAAGGAGAATTTCAAAGCTGAAAATCGCAGAGGGCTCTGATCCTCTGTTTCAATTTTCATTCAATCAACTCCGGAACTCCGGCTTCACCTCCTTTTATGACGTTATCCTTTTCTCATACGGGCATTGTCCGGCCAACCGGAACTTCCTCGTCTTCGCCGGAAATGGCTGATTTGCAGCCGGAGTGACTAACGTAATTGTTAGCTAGGGTTTCAGTTGACCATGTATCGGAGCCCCATATAATAGATCTCTAACTAAATTATAACCATCAACAAATTCAAAACAAAAGGATCATAACCGTCGTGTACTGAAAAAGATACGCGTTCGATTGGAATTCAGATCCTATTTGCGCTTTGCGATTGTTTTAAGGTAATAATGATGGCTTCCAAGGGAGGGCATTGTTTTGGGAAGGTTCAGAGGTGCGTCCGGACGGTTTTCTTCATGGTGGCAATGGTGGCGTCGTTGTTGGTATCGTCATTGCCGGTGCTTGTCGCCGTCGTTGATGTGCTGGTGCCTTGCACTTTGATCTCAAGCTTTACTTGCGTGAGGTGCTATGGTTTTAAAGAGCATTTGCATCGATATGCTTTCAAGAGCTCCTTGACAGATATTCCTCTGGTTTCAATCATAAGATCCTTCGTCATTATCTGTATGTTTCTCTTGTCTATCTATCAACTTTTTGGCGTACTATTTAACTTTTCTCCCTCACTCATTTTTATCAATCCATCTGTTGCTGGTGTTTGAAGGAATATAAAGTGCTTCTATATTCTACTTTCATAGAAGAATTGGAATATATTGGCAAATTTTTCTGTCAAATTCCGTTTGCTTGCCTGGTGAAAAAGTAGTGGGAAGGAGGAGATAAGCATTTGATAATAATTTCTGTTGTGCAGCTTTTATTAATCAAATTATTATTGTTGAATACCAGAAATTGTCTTATCAATTTTTTGTAGCACAACATATATGGAAAGAGCTTATTTTGTCTTAAATTTTTTAATTTGGTGCTGGGAGCCTGGACTTCTACAAATCAAATCATGCAGTTGAGGTGAATCACGAATGGCAGAGATATTGGTTTTACTTCTATCTTATCCTTTTCCTCAATTGACTAGCAAGTTGAAGATGTGAGGGCTGGGGAATAATATAGTTCCTGAGTTTATTGAATGAAATCTATCTTCCACTCTATATTCTGTATTCAGGGGATTGATGTTAAGTAGTTTAGTTCTCATCTCAACCTTAAAAAGCTTTCATGGTTGCAGGTGTTTATACAATTTGTGACAGCCCTGCTCTCTCACATGGTCCATTCCTTGGAACTGTGACTTCGTGTTCCTGTCTCTCCATTGTTCTTCTTTCAGTCAAAGCTTGTGTTTTCTCTGTACATTCTCAACTTGAAGGTGAAGCTTCGGCATCCCTCTCAAAGCAGAGACACCATTTGAAGAAGTCATGGGGAATGCCTGTCTTATTTCTCTCATCTGTTGTGTTTGCCCTTGGCCATACAGTGGTTGCTTACAGAACCAGCTGCAGAGCACGAAGAAAGCTCTTTTTCCACCGAGTTGACCCTGAAGCTGTAAGTTGCAGAGTTATCTAATCTGTCCTGTAACTTCAACGGCTTGTGCATGGTATATTGTTTCCTTACCCTTGGTTCTTTGAAACTAAGTGGTTCTGATGGCATACTAGTGAAACTAACGAGACTTTAATCAGTGATTTGTCACATTACTCTGGTGATGCACGCTGTAATTTTTGTATATCCAATTATGCAGGTTCTTTCATGCAAAAATGTTTTCTCTGTCTATCAGAAGGTCCCGCGTTCTCCTGCTCCTACTGGGGGTAGGACCCCAAAAAGTGACGGTGAAATGAGACGGAGACCCTTGGGGACAACTCATGATGAAGAACTGCCAGTTAGATTACTTGCAGACTCAGACAGCTTATTCATCACATGCCAACGGCTAACTCTCCACTATAAGCTCAGCTTTCCTGGTTCACCTCCAAATTTGTCATCTTCCTTAAGCTTCCTCGAACCAAGTTGCAGCAATTCAGCTACGGCTGGGAGAATGGCAAAGTTTGATAGGCATATACTAAGTATGCCTTTAAAATTCCAGCGAAAACTCTACGGCAGCTATAGCAATCAAATCGACGGCTCATCTCTATATGCTCCTCTTTTAGATGGTCCCATGATTTCTCCTGTACCTTCGGAGGAAATCCCTGTTTTGTTCCTGGATAAAGTTTGTCAAGAGGAATCAACTAAATCGGATTCAATGTCACTGGAGCAAAATTTGGCGGGTGATGGCCAGCTTGGCATTGTTTTGGTACATGGGTTTGGTGGAGGAGTCTTCTCCTGGAGGCATGTGATGGGATCTCTTGCTCAGCAGACTAATTGCACAGTCGCTGCATTTGACAGGCCTGGCTGGGGATTAACTTCAAGGCTGCGGCGAGAGGATTGGGAAGAAAACAACATCCAAAATCCTTACAAGCTTGAAAGTCAGGTGAGTAATGCTTATATTTATTGTCCCCTGTATTGCAAGATATTAATCATTTTCTTCCTCCTAATTGTGAATAAACAATTAAGTTAAAGACCGCAGAACTCAGTATCCATCAGGGGCTATGATCGAGTGCTTCCTTTTCAAAGCACAAGTCAATTTTTTTTTCCTGCAGCCTAGATCGAATGGTGCATTTCTCTTATTTTTGTTCATAATATTGATTTAGTGATCAGGATAAGATAGGATATAAAATGTGAGTTGGGTGTTATGTATTGCTGGAACTATTAAAGGAGGAAACAATCTAAACAGAAAGGTGATAAGCAACAAAAATACTCAATCGTGTAACCCTTTTTTATTTTTGGGTGTACATTTAATTAATAGCATTTGTATCATTAGCTTACTTTAATTTCCTGTCTTTAAATAGAATTTATCTGGAAGTACCTACCGTTTGATTTGGATTTTCAGGTTGACCTGCTTTTGACATTCTGTTCTGAGATTGGATTTTCTTCGGTGATACTTATTGGTCATGATGATGGAGGGTTGCTTGCATTGAAGGCCGCCCAAAGAATTCAATCATCAACCGATTCTTTTAATGTAAGTCTTTTTTCTGCCTTTCTGTGCCAAGTAGATATCTCACATGTTAATTCATTGGTTAGCCCCATAGTGCTGCATGGTGCTTACCTGTTATTCTTGATGGAAGATTGTTGAAGTTTGCTGCACAATTAGGCCTAACCAATTACCAAGTTATTCATTGTTTTATGACAAAGGGTTCTCTAAGTTTTTGGGCCGAACCTTATATAGAATGGAAAGTTTCAGCAAGAGTATGATGAGCTGAAGTTCTACTTATTAGTTCTGTCATGATATTATTATAATCTGATGCACTAATCAGTCCTTATCATTATAATGCACCTTGCTAGTTTGTAAAGATGTCAGTTATATGTTCTACTTCTACTCATCTATTATTGAATCGGGTGGTGGTTAGTGGACAGATGGGAAATTGGGGATAAACAATGCCATAGTCTTGAGTGTGGTTGTGGTTTTTATGTATATGCAAGAGAAAAGGAGATTAAACCCTTATGTTCCGCTACTTTAGTTTTGGGCACCACATTGCATAACTGGGAATCTGGGATTAAGTGCATGAATAATTAATACTTAATAGGGTTGCTAATTGTTGATTTATGAGTTTTTTAGTTTATAGATAATGTCACAGTCTCATTTGATGAGGCCTTCTCTTTGTTCCATCATCCATGTGTTGCAGGTAAACATTAAAGGGGTTGTGTTGCTAAATGTTAGTTTGTCAAGAGAAGTTGTTCCTTCATTTGCAAGGATCCTTCTGCATACCTCACTTGGAAAGAAGCATTTGGTGCGTCCTCTATTGAGAACAGAAATCACTCAAGTGGTGAATCGGCGTGCATGGTATGATACTTCCAAGCTGACAACGGAGGTTTTGACTTTGTACAAGGTATTTTTCATGACTGAAAATTCTTGAAATCATTTTTTCCTTTTTATTTACTGCTTTTCCATGCTAAATCATAGTGGAATTTGCTTAATTAATTTTTAGGTTGCAACTTTTCGGCATCATCTGTTTTTTCTCTTTCCCAGATTCTGAAATTTATCCATTATACGTACATAATGTACTTATCTTTATGTGTTCAGGCTCCATTATGTGTAGAAGGATGGGATGAAGCACTTCATGAGATTGGTAAATTGTCATCTGAAACCTTCTTTTCGGATAAAAACGCAGAATTATTACTACAAGCTGTAGAAGATATACCAGTGTTGGTCATTGCTGGTGCAGAGGATTCTCTTGTCCCTCTCAAATCTTGTCAAGTTATGGCTTCAAAACTTGTAAATTCCGTAAGTATCCTACTACACAACGTTCAAAGATACATGCTACACAATTGGGTTATTGAAACTGGAGTCATAGTCTGTTAAAGACACTGCTAAGACTACATGTATTTCCCAACCATCTATGGTGGATTAGTGGCATGTAATTCTACGTCATCAATCGTAATTGTCTTTTCTTGCTTCTCTCATTATCAATTTATATGCAGAGATTGGTTGCAATATCTGGGTGTGGCCATCTACCACATGAGGAGTGTCCAAAGGCAGTGCTTGCAGCTATATCGCCCTTCGTTAGTAGACTCTTGTCCATATCAGAGTCGCAAAGCCAGTAGGACATCACTTTTCAAGTTGAATATATATAGGGTTGTTATCTATTGTAGGGGCTTTGATTTTTTCTTCCTTTTTAAGAAAGACTACCCAAAGGGAAAGAGATTAAAGGCATCTTTTCCTTGTGTTTTTGATGTTCAAGTTTTAGAGGTTTTCTCGTGTATCTTCCCTCTTTTCCTTGCTAGTTGTCAGATGTTTATTATGTTCCCTTCAAATGTGCTGCTTGTTTCCCACCAAAAGAATGCGGGAATATAACATACATTTGTAAATTAATTATTATATGATCGGCTTGGTATTGTTCCTTACCACTGCCTTACGTTTATGGCCTATATTGTCCATATCGTTTTGTTTAAAAATTTCTGAAACACCCATTTAGAACTATTTGCACAAAAGTGATATAAGCAGAGGTTTTAAAACGTTAAAATTGAAATTTAAACAAAAAGAAGATAAAATTTTATATTTTGTTCTCGAAAATAAGTATTATTGGCAAGAAAATTATTTCACAAATGGTTTCAAATTTCAATTTAAAGCACAAAAGGAAGCTTACAAAGTCGGGTTAAAATCGAGCATAAACTAAATT
>JANHAO010024958.1:0-11469 GCA_026873985.1 Saraca asoca
TTATTTCATTCAATTCCAGGTTTATGCATTGGGAGGGATGCTTGTTTTAAGGTGGATATGGGCAAGATGGAATGAGAGGAAGGCTTAAGGGAGGTCTCACAACTAAAGATAATTACCAAAATCAATCATAAAACTGACTGGCCTTATTCCTGTGGTCCTTAAACCTGGATATTTTATAAGAATATAAGCTTAGCAATAGACTTATACCAGTTTCTAACTATTTTTCTGTATATTTTATAAGAATATAAACTGAACAAAAAACTCTTTTTCTTTATCATAAAATGAATCTACAAATTATCATAGCCTCCTTGCTTTTGAAGCCACACACTATCAAATACCGTATATGAAAATAACTACAAACCAAGCCCTATCAAATTATCGAAAATAACTACAAACCCATATATGAAAATAACTACAAATTATTATTAGAAACTTATAGATTATCTTAGGGTTCGTCTCTGAGTTAACGTAATAAGCTTCCGATCACCAGAGTTTTTGGGGCAACAGGGTTTCAAGGAGAAGAAGCAGGTATAGGGTTTTCGAGCTTTCTAATCACCAGTCAGCGTAATAAACTTCTACGTAAATGCACCGTTTGGCAATACATAGTGGGTGTTAATGTTTAACCGCAGCTAAATCCTAAAAATTTTTAAATAATAGCAGCGATTAAACGTTAACCAACGCTATTGTAAAAAAATTTGTAAATAATAGTGGCGGTTAACGTTTAACTACCGCTATTATTTACAAACTTTTTAAATATTAGCGACAATTCACTTAACCGCCGCTATGTGTGTCATTTAGAGGCGGTTAATCTCACTATCTCTAAATAACTACCCTTAAATAATTTGATTTTTTGTAGTGATATATGAGTGGAACTTGAGCATCTTACAAATGGTTTTTTTTTTTTAATTTGTTGTCCTAATAGAACCTAAATTCTTGGGGTGCAAAATTATATACTAATTATAATAACTAGATAATAATGAATTTTTCACTTTTTCATAAAATTCAATAATTTTTTACAAAGTTAACAGAAGATTTAATTTTTATAGTTTCACTGTAATTTTATTTCTTATAATTTTATTTTATATAATTACATCCTAAAATTTAAAATAATTTATAAATAAGTTCTCGTTGTCAAATGGTGTTAATTCAACTAGCATAATTCTATATATCTATTAAATTTACATGTTGTTGTTTTACTTTTACTAACTCAAAACATTTATGTCACAAAAATATTACCATTTAAAAAATTATCTAAAAATAAAAGGAATTCACATGTTAACAAGAATTCAAAAGGTTATAATTTTTTCTTATAAAATTGTTGATAGAGAATGACAAAGGAATTAAAGAAATGAACTCCAACTAAATTTCAAGTTGGTTCCTGAATGTTTTTTTTTTTTTTTTTTACGGTATTGCTATTATAGATACTTCTTTTCGGTTTGGAAATAGTATAATTTGAAATGAGTTATCATATATTTTTGTTTATATGGTTTTCTTTGCTTGTTGATAGTTTAGTTGAAGCACATCATTCCTTTTCCTTTCTTTTTAGACTTTGATGCCAAATGCCTTTTCACATAATAATTTAACCTTCTCAACTTCTTCCTGGATCAATTTTCTTTAATTTTGGAGAGAGAAAAATGAAATATTTTATTTTGGGATTCACACTTTTTTTATTAGGATATATTATTTCAATATAAAAAAGATCTTTATATTTATTTCTCTCCTAAATTCACACCCTTAATTTTTTTTAGAAAATTGAGCCAAATCCCATCATTTCTTATAAGTTCAAAAACTTAGGACCTCGACATATCGTTTTTCTTGTCATGGAATCCCAACATGTCACAGAAAGAAGTTGTTCAATGTTTAACATGCAGTGATCATCAAGGTCCGCAACGCATATGCTTGATCAATGGGGATACATAATTAAGTGCAAAACAGTGAGAAATGCAAGATTCCATCAGCTGATTGACTTGTTTATTGGGATCTCCTTCAACAAAATTAACTTGAGGATATATATACATGTACTTTAAGAATATGACCTTACAAATGATCTATGTCCCTGGGCTCTGCCAAGATGTTTTACTGTCTTATATGTGATATGATTGCCACTTTTGCAGCTTACAACTCCCTCATTCTTTTGGTCTCACCCACATCTGATATATCAACTTCAGTGCCCCAATTCAGCACTGTTAGAAGCCCCCAGCTCCCCAATTATATGAATCTTCCAATTTCTTTTCCCAATAACTTGAAGCGGTCTCGTTACAAGGCCATAAAATGGTGGCTTCATTAGGACTAGTTGATATCTAGGCTGATGAATTTAACAATGGCCCAGCAATGCTGTCTTTTAACGCGTGTTGTGTGTGTGTGTGTATGTATATCACCATCAGCAGCAGCATATATCCCAGAAACCCGGGAAGAAATGTGCCATTTTTTCCCCAGCTTCTGTCTCTGGTGTGTAAAGCAATAGAGAAATGCTATGCACAATTCCCTCACATGCTTCTTTACCTCGATAATATTCTCTTTTGTCTTAATAATTGTGTGATGAAATTGTTTATCATCACACAAGATATATGGATCCTAAGAAAATATGAACTTGTTTATCATCATAATGTAGACGTTGATTAATTACTGCTGATCATATTGTGCATTAATAATTGCTAACTTAAGGATTGTATGTTCTTTCACAATACGTTATATATAGACAAGACCTTGATCAAGGTTATAACTCCCCAAACACAACTCTTCATGTGAAACAATGTGACCCTTCATATTATCTTTATAAATCCTATATCGCTAAACATTTTTCAACCCCTAGAAGCCATTACTTTCTTGTCTTTCTCCTCCATATTTAAAATTGTGTGATAGGGATTTAGATCTCCTAATCTCTATTTCATGTCAATTTCTTGAAGATATTTTCAAATTGTTTACCATCACCATATAGACATTAATTAATTACTGATCATATTATGCATTTGTAATTGCTAATTTAAGAATCATATGTTCTTTTACAATACGTTATGTACAGACATAACTTTGATAAAAAATTATAATTCTCTAAACACAACTTTTCATATGAATCAACGTGGCTCTTCATATTGTCTTTATAAATCCCTATCACTGTACATTCTTTAACCCCTAGCCATTACTTTCTTGTCTTTCTCCTTCATATCTCAAACTGTGTCATAGCATCATGTCAATTTCTTTCAACAGGGAGAGAAAGACACAATCACTGTAGACAAGACTCATAATTTTTTGTTAGAGACACTAATGAATTTCTGTTTCTTTCTCTATCATATTCGACGTTGTGTGATAAACAGTTGAACTACACATTTTCCATTTTTTTTCTTATACAATTTTATCTTTTGGACGTCACGTAATGATACAAAGCTTTCGTTTTTTTATTTCTGGGATAACTTTTTGTATATTGTTACTTATTGTTTGGGTTTTTGCTTTATCAAAAGCCAACATGGATTGAACGTGTTCGATGATATCTTGAGACTTATGATAAAGGAGAGGAATTTTATAGGATAATGATATCAATATATAATCAAGAATGGATAAGATGACACCCGTTTGCAAACTACTAATATCAATATTCTCTAATTGTAAAATTACCGTTGTAATGGTGCCACATAGTGTGCGCTGCAAGCATAGCTCCAAGATCTTTTTGCTATGAAAGCATAACTTGTAAAGTTAAATTAAACTATAGTTTGTTTCAATTTATTATTTCATTCGTATGCTTTTTCTTTTTGAAAAAAAAAAGGCACTTTATCCATTATGATTAAATTTTTAATTTACCTATTTATAGTTTAAAGTATTAATAAAAAGAGACAATATATGATTTACGCATTAACATTTTGTTTACCTATGTTAATTTTTTATCTAAATCTAATGAAATTTATCATATACTTGTCATCCTTTTTTTATTAAATCGAAATTGAGCATTCAAAACTTCATTTCTGCCATTTTTTTCTCCATTTCTTCCCCAATCTCAACCCCAAACATCTAAACATCACATCTTTGACATATAGTCTAATCAAACTACTTAAAAATTCACATGTCTAATCTTAAGAGAAGAAATTAAAATTGTATTAAATGTTAGCCCCAAGGCTCAACATGATTAGCTTTGATAATGATAAATGACAATTCGTGAATATATCTATTCAAATCACAATGCATGTCCTTATGCTATATCATATTCAATTTGCTTAGTGTTATATCACTTACAAGCATTAATAAACATGCTATGCTATGGCAAATGAATACATATGATAAGATTGTAATGCATGCTCTTATGCTAATTCGTTTCAATTATATATTTGAATAATATATTATGATAAATTAGATTGGACTAACTATATGCATTGCAAAATTTATGTTTATTTTATAGGATTATCCAAAAAAGAGAGAGTGAGCATTAGATTCAAGATTTGGTAGTTCTTGTCCTACTTATCTCTAGAAGAAAGTCAAGAAACAATAGATGTTCTAAGGTTTGAAGGCTTAGAAAATTGAAACTTTGTATGCTTGGACATTTCAATAAAACCTTGGGACTTCATTGGGTATAATCTTTTTTTTTTTTTAGGCTTAGACTTTCTTATGAAATAGGCTTTTTTTTTTTTATAATTTAGAGCTGAATCTTATTTTATAAATTCTTAGTATGCTCTATAATATTTTCTTGGCTAGCCTTGGTTTCATTTGATAAAATCTTTGTTTAGGCCTTGCTTTAATCTAAATGTAAAGATACTAAATTATTTGAATTTAGTTTATTTGTTTTGAAATTACTTTTGAAAGTTTTGTCTCAAGATTTTGCTCAAAAAGCTTTTGAAATATCTTTAACAAAAATATTTCAAGATGTTCTTACATGATTTATCAAATTGTTTAAACTTGGAGACATGCTTTTGCATTTGAAAATATTTTCAACAAAAAAAAATTCCAAGATGTTTTTACAAGATTTATCAAATTGTTAATCTTAGAAAAATGTTTTTGCACTTGAAATATCGCACCAAAAACATTCCAATTTATTCTTAAATGTTTCATCATATTCATTTAACTTGACATTATGTTTTAGGATTGATTGAAAAAGTTTTAAATGATTTTGAAATGAATTTACAAAATTTATTTTTCATTCTTCAGGCCTACTATTCGAATTGGACAATTTGAACTAATTTAGTGATTATAATCATGAGAATAGGATAGATGTTTTTGCTTAGCAATTTGAATTGGGTTTTTACACTTGTCTTTGTAATTTTAATCACAAGTATCTCAAGACTGGCAGAAACTTTGCAACAGCCTGTGATTCAAATCAATTTTACACTAATTTTCTACTATTCGAGTTATTGCCTTCTAAATTGAACTTCATAATTCTCATCACAAGAAAATCTAGACTTACCGAACATTTGCAAGTTTGGGCAATGAGAATCGAATTTAATACTATTTTTTGCGATTTGAATCAGTGCATTCAAATTTAAATGTTGTAATTCTGATCGGAATTCAAATTTTAAATTTACAATCATGATCGTGATTTTGATCACATGTTCAAATTTTTCAAATAACGACTAGTTTTTAAGTGTGCAATCTCACTTATTATAAATATTCATTTCATACATTTTCTTAGTAACAAATTCCTAATTCCTAAAAGGCAAACATTCAACTTTCATATGTGTTTCAACTCTTTATCTAATTTCTTTAATTTGAGATAAATTTGATTGATTCCATACCCATTGGGCTTCAATTTGTAAATCTAAACTGTAGAGTTCTTTAAGTTTTTGTCATATCTTTTAAACACATCTGAGTTTTTTAGGATAAGCCTTACCTAGGTTAAAAAAATAATTGAGCTCTTTGTTTTTCCTTTTTGAGTGAGTGGTTGAACTTCTCAAAAGCTTTTTTTATTATAATTAAGCAATCATTGTAAAGATTTTTTCTTGTGCCTCTTAAAATTTGGAGGAACTAATATTTAGTGGATTTAAGCTTAGTTGAGAGCTCGGAAGCAAATGTACATCTTAAAGACTATTTTTCAAAAGAAAACCACTATAAATCTTGTGTGTGAATCTCTCTATACTTGCTCTCTTTATTTTTTAGTAATTTACATTGTGATATTTATTTTTGTTCTTATTGATGAATGAGGTTGTGTGATGCTTTGTTTTTCATTGTTGAAATTTGTTGAGTATTTTGTGGTTCAGTATTTATCATTTTGTCCACAAGTTAGTTTGCCTGAAAGAAGTAATTTCCATCTATGAATATGCTCATTGAAGCCTTATCTACGTATTGTTAAATGAGTTATTTTACACAAGTATTTTAATTTGTTATTTCTTGTGAGTAAACATCTTCATCAAATTATCTTGAATTTATTTGAATTAAAATCATTCCATAACTTTCCAAAATCAAGAGATTTTCAAAGAGAATACTAAAAATTGTGAAAATTTTCAGAATACCTAATTCACCTCCCTTTTGGGTGTGGATTGCCTTGTCCTACCTTAAGCACTGATAATAGAGTAATTTTACTTGCGCTCTCTTGTATTTACTCTCCCTCACTCCCTTTCTATATCAGGAAAATTTTGTTGAATTAACCCCTTCTTTTTACAAATAAAAAAAACTTTTTTTCCTAACATGGAAAGAAGAGTGAGGGAAGAATAAATACAGAAGACTGCAAGTAGTATTACACCTTATAATATTCTTTAAATAAAAAAGAACTCAAAACCATAAAATACATTTAAACAAGGGAGCAAACTAATTGGGTATTTTGGATAAGTGAAAATTAAATCTTTTATCAAAGCTTATGGGTTATCATGACATTCTACAAACAATTGGAGAACCACGATGACAAAGAACCCTATGCATTGCGCCTGCTTGAGGAACCTAGCAAATGCTTGATTACATTGAAACGAATGTCGAATGGAAACTTAAATTGTGATATTGAGGTGTTAGATTTGAGATTGGACAAGAAATGGAGAAAGAGGTGACAAAAATAAGATTTTGGGGTCTCAATTTTGGTTTAATGGATTAAGGAAGATGGGCATGTGACTAACATTGACAAATTCTATTAGATTTGGATAGAAAATTAACACAAGTAGGTAAAGTATTAACAGCGTAAACCATAGGTTATCTTTTTTTTTAACACTTTATACCACAGATAAGTAAATTAAAACTAAGGTCATACTACATATGAATAAAGTATATTTTCCTATTTTTTTCCCTTTTAATTAGGTCCTTAAAGTATATTTTCAATTGTGATTAATTCCTTACCATAATTAATTTAGAGATTTCTATTTGCAATTTTCCAATATGATAAATGTTTATTGTTTTACATAGTTATATCACAACATAGAAATGGAAAAAACACAATCCCAATCATGAAAATTACAAAGAGAATCAAAAATTATCATTTCAAGCATGCATATTTTCAATTTTAGTGGATTTGATTTCATTATATCTATCTAAATATTTTCTTCAAAATATAACAGTTTGTCATTTTAATTAATAATTCTTTACTATTATATTATTATAAAATTATATAAGTCTATAAATATTAGTCATGTTGGATAATTATAAATAAAAAATCTCTAAATTAATAAGCTGATGAAATTAATTATAAATGAAAATAAACTCTAAAAAATATAATGATAATTATAAATTAAAATAAATTATAAAGATTAAAAATTTAATTTCACCGACTTATAATAATGTGATCCTTCAGAGTTGGGTTGGGTTGGAGGAAACATTATTTATAGACATGGGTCAATTGGATGTGATGTACTGTAGGCACACGATATGGGGATTTGTAACGAGCAGGCCTAACTACCTTCCTATGGATTTGGTATGCAAGAAATAAGAACCCTTCAGGATTTTCCAGAATCACATGGCACGAATGTAAGATTTCAGCGAAAAATTTCAAGAATATTTAAAGCAATATTTCTAAAACTTGGAAATTCTCATTTCCACTGGGTTTTCATAGATCTTACAATCATGCAAATCAAAAATATTATTTTGCCAAATTCTTCTATTATCGCTTTAACACATCCATCATCTCTTCCAGTGACCTCTCCAATAAAATTAATCAATATTTGTTCTCATGATTTACCTAAGCAGGGTACGTAATTCAGAAAAATTGACAAAAAATATTTAGAATATGAAATATAAACCAAATATAATAATAAGGCTGAAAATCATTTTTAATTCTTCAATTATATTCCTTATTTATTATTTGAACAATGTTACCCCACCTTTTCCCAATTTTGTAATGACTCCTCCTATTCAGCCTTTATTTAAAAAATAAATGGAGATTGAGTGGATGTCTTTTAATTGACGTCATATATATGTGACACATTCATTTGTTGTATTTTTAATTAAGAGTATTTTTTGACTCCTTCCATTTAAATTATAAACAGGTAAATAAATAAATAAATGTATCACATAGATGTCATGTTAATTAAATAGATGTAAATTAAAGATTGATAAGAGGAGCTAATTGTGACATTAAAAAAATGTAAAAGATAACATTGTTTGAATTAAAAATAAAAGAATGAAATTGTAGTTTAAAAAAAAATTGGGAGGATTAAAAATATATTTAAGTCTAAATAGAATATTTTCAAAATTTTCACTAAATAAATAAAACTTAACATTGTAGCATCCATGAAAATTGTAATTTCAAAATTACTAAAAACGAGGTCAGTAATTTTAGAGGTAGTCTTGATAAAGATATTTGTGTTCAAACTTGGGAAATTATCTGTTTATTAGTGACTTGACCCACGTTCAATTGGAAACAAATAGATTTATGAGAATTTTTTCTTATGCATACCAAACATACCTTATATACGTGAAAGAGGTCCAGGCCCATGTGGCCCAACATGCAACGTTCACATATCGTGGTCTGATAATGGCCCAGAAAAGTGCTAAGCTATAATGAATTCTTCATAGGTCCTGGTCCAGTAATTTTATGTTGTAGATTTTTCTGTATTATCTAGTTTTCTTCCAAAAACAAATACACTCTCAGTGATCGAAAAGATGGGGTATTATAGTATGTCATACTATCATAACAAATTAAAATTTTCTCTTAATTATAAAATTTCTAAAAAATATATATTATAACTTTGATTAATAAAATTGTTAATTTTTTACATACTTGTTACATGAAAAGTTTGTATAAAATGATAATATTTTATAAAAAAAATTTAAAAATTTTGACTGTTTTTTTTTTTTTCCATTACACAAAAGACAGTCAAAAGGAGTAAGGAAAATATCACTTGCCTATGCATATGGTAAATAGAATATGTCTAGTCAAATGATATGAAGCTTCGACATTGGAGATGCCATCCCGAGTTGGACAAATTGGAAGTTCCCGAGCAGAATAGCAACACCATAGACTATGGTTTGAAAGTGAAATGGAATTTTGTGAGGATGATGGATGTATGATATTGAAGTGATGGAAAGTATGCCTTAAAAAAAATGTACTACATTGGAGATAGGAATGTCCAAAATGAAGTCTTTGAGAGCTTGGAAAAGGGCAAGGTCCTTAGAGATTTTGTTAGGAAAAAATGAAAAATCCAATTATGATCTCATTTCTGTTTTCCTTGACTACTATTTGACAACATTCAAATTTACAGTTATTGTATATGACCTTATGAATGGAATAATGGATTTGGATGCTTTATTTAAAAGGAAAATTGCCAGGGACTGTATTAAATGGGTTGGCATGAATACTGATTGATATTTGATTAGATGTAGGGTTGACTTTCACATAAGCAATGTCTGCCATGAAATTTTGTAATCTCTTTAAAGTAATGTATGAATTAGGAGTTTTTCCATAGGAAGATTACTTCATTCCTGCAAAATCATAAAACATAGATAGGGTCAGAGTCAAAAGATATATGCGTTGATCATGCAACTGATGGACAAATAATCCTTGCAGATTGCAAGTTTTGACCCAATGGATCATATTCTGTGATTGCAAACACTTTGACCTCATCATGAGTGGAAAATTGGAAATCCAAATCAGAGAGTTCTAGAGATTGGACAAATAATGAAAACCAAAAAGAAAAAAAAAATTAAGGGAAAACCCTAAATTTCACTCGGAGTGCAACTATCTTGATGTAATGTTTTGCTTTCTCACGTGGGATTGTTGGCTTTTGACTGTAACCTTAGAAGCTAGCGTAGCTGGTACGGACGTCTGCAGACCATTTATTGTTCTCTCCCTCATTGGAGACTGGCTTTAATCCGGTTTTAAAACCCCATCCAAACAATCCCCAAAGGAACGGGATCAACTAATTCAATAAGTTATCAAACCGGATAATATATCATTATATATATATATATATATATATATTAAACTATAAATATATACATTTTGTCTATTTTAATTTCATTACCTATAAAAATATTGAATTTCATTAAAAATTATAAGAGAATAAATTATATATTAAAAAATCTATGATAAAATGATATTTATGGTAACCTTATTTATATTATATTTTAAGCTAGAATACAAAGATGTATGTTGCATAAAAACTAAAATACTATAAGAAATATAAAACTGTGGACAAATATAATAACATTAAGAACTATTAACAAAGAAATATAATATAAAAACTATAAAAATATTATCAACATTTTACTTTCTAGATTTTTAACCTATAGTAGATATATATCAAAAATATTATTGATATTTACATATAGCATTTTTACTTTTTAGGAAGATATATTTTTGCCCACTATGTAAATTTTGTTAAAAATAGTTTGAACTATCAAATAAATAGATCTAATTATACTTTATAACATATATATATAAAATAATAAATTGACGATTAAATACACATCTTGAAAATAACCTATATCTATAACTGCTTGTGAAAGAGAAGAAATAAAATGTAAACTTCTCTTTATCCTATATATCATTATTAGTTTAAAGTCTATCATTTTAATAGAAGAATAATAATATGATATAGTAACATGCAAGGTGAGTGTAGAACTTCTTCTTGTAAAACGGATTAGACTAACTTTTTTATAATTAGTAATCCAACAAATAAGGTTTATATAATAATAGATTCACTGACAGTTAAAGTGTCATACTAAAATTCAGTATTAATATAATCACAATTTTAATTAATAAATAAATAATATTATTTGATATTTAATAATCCATCTAATAATAAATTATTTAATTTTCCTAATTCAAAGTATTATTTTTAAATTTGTCATATGTACGTACACTACAAGAAAAACTCGATATTTTGACGGAATATTCCAACGGATAAAATCTGTTGAAATATTCCAACGGATTTTCCCACGGAATAAGGTCCGTTGAAATATTCCAACGGATTTTCCTATGGACTATCGGTCCGTTGTAATAATTCAACAGAAAATGGTAATATTCTAACGAAGTAACATATCCGTTAGAGAATCCGTTGGAATTATCCAACGGATATTACAACGGTTATGTATCCGTTGGAATATTCCAACGGATATATTCCGTTGAAAATT
>JANHAO010024959.1:0-11469 GCA_026873985.1 Saraca asoca
GCATGTTTTTAGGCTTGTTTGTTAATTATCATGGTTTTTGAATTTTAAATGCATGGTCAGGCTTGTAGGAAGGCTTTACCGGTGATTTCCTATGCCGGTCACGTTCCATAGGTTAGGATGTGACAATGACCTTCAGGTCACTGAGGCTTTACCTTCTTCACGAGATGATGAGTGGGGTTGTTAAAACTCTCACTACCCCTCTTGTAGCTTGTGGTAGGACCACTATGACCCACTTTATGCTTGGGTTCCTTCATTTTGAAGGTTTCTTCCAATCTTATTTACTTGGTTACCCAATCATAGAGTTTAGTGAGGTCTCGAGCGAGGGACTTGTAGAGGCTTTTATATAGCTTGCCATCTTTGCGAAGTCCCGTTGAGATAGCCGTTAAAATGCTTTCCTCCAAGGGATTCTCCACGGAGTTAGCCTCGTGCCTGAATCGGGTTATGTAGTCCTTAAGTGACTCATCCTTGTGCTGAAAAATCATCGTGAGATGGCAAGGAGGCACAAGTTGTTTCTTTAGCACTCGATATTAGTTGACGAATTTCCTTTGGCATTCTTCCCAATTGTCGATGCTGCGAGCGAGGAGGCGCCTGAATCATGCCTGAGGTATTCCCCCTAATGTGGCAGGAAAGACATGGCACTTCACCAGGGGGTCGATTATCTGGAGGTCCATTTGAGTATTGAATGCATCCAGGTGATCGCTTGGATCGTTGTTCCCATCGTACAGCAGGCACTTTGAGCTTCTGTGGGAGAGGTTGCTTATTGACCTCTACAGAAAATGGGGAGTTTTCCTCACGGTAAGGCTAATGACTTTGAGGTTACGGATGCTCTTCTAGCCGTTCGAGGCTATGGAGGACTTCTTCCATCGTCCAGTTCTGCGTCTCAAACTAAGAGGCAGAGCTTCCTGCTCTTTGGGAGCCCTCCAGTTGTTGGCTATTATGATCTTCATGAGTTTCCTTCTGAGCCTCTTTGTGAAGCTACTGGAGCTGTACCATGAGTTCTTCTTGTCTCTGTGTGCCTTGAGCTTGGGCCTATGCCAGCACTTTGATGGTTTTCGCCAGCTCTATTATCATGCTCTCGAGTGCCGGATGAGGGTGGCCAGGTGTTTATGCCTCTTGAGTTTCAGGAGTAGCAGCAGACTATTGGTGAGCCCCCACAACAGAAGTGTTCATCGGCTGGAGGGCTGGAGTGGTTGAGCTCCAAGTTATTCTTCCTCTGGCCATTATTGGGCTGCAATGGAGACTTCAAATAGCAGATGGTCCTCACAGACGGCGCCAAAATATTGACGATGAAATTTGGTTCATGCAGAAGATCTAAACTTCAGCCAACGGGAAGGAGTTCAGGGATCTAATGTTGCTTCCGAAGTGCAGAAGAAGATATGTCGAGAGGAAAAAGGGATGACGAGACATCAAGTTTAACGTGGTTCGGCTAAATCTGGGTGGTACCGAACCCTACGTCCATAGTGGAGATCTATTGAGAAATAACTTTGGCAGAGTTTCTGCTTACAGAGTTGGCCTCTCCTCCCCTCTTCTAATAAGGCAATCCTATTTATAAAGGAAGGAGGAGTTTCATGCATTAATTACAAGCTTCAGTTGTGTTACATTAAGATATAAATAGAAAAGACAATAAAAGGCTATAATTCAGCTACTGCAGATTGTAGGCTATGGGGTGGGCCCCCCTGGTCGGCTGTAGACTGAGCCTGTCGGCATCCGTTGCTTGGTACGGCTATGCCAAGCAAGGTGTTAGGCGTCTTGAGTGGGAATTCCTGTCTCAGGGGCATCATGGGAACCGCTGTAGCAAGATAGCGGGTTCAAGCAGGATGTTTAGCTGCTTGGCCAACGAGTTTTATGACCTTTTCGCTAGATCGCTGGGTCGCTGTCTTGTGAGGTGAGGGCTTGCTTCGTGGGATGGTGCCGGGACAACTTCGCTGTGCCGCTTTCTGATGGGCGAAGCGAAACTTGCTGAGTGCCTTTGGCATGCTCGGGGCTTGGAGCTCTCGAGGCCATTTTTTGCATATAACATAATCATAGTCATAAATGAAACCAAACTAATTATCATCATTATAGATGTTATAAATAATCACAAGATTACTTTTCACCATAATAAGTGAAAGAATAATATAATAAGAATTCAAAAAGTTTAGAAAATATATGTTATTAATGTGATATGAAAGAGCATTAGCCACGTATGTATTATACATTCAAATATCTTATAAAACTTTATCAAGTCTCACTTAAAGGGAAAGAAAAAATATTGAGACAAATTTTATTTGTGGGATGCCATCAACCATGATCCTCATTAAATAACACATTTAAATGTGACAAATATCTTTAAACATTTTGAAGGAAGAATTGATTATTTGATTGGTAATAGTAGTGTTAAAAAATAAAAATTATTTCCATTTTTTATGAAAATATGGATACTTATTAATCTTTAGCTGAATAAAAAAAAATCAATATTAAAAATTTATGTCTCTTGGATAATACAACAATACACATCATTCTTAAGAATAGAATATGTTTTTCCCAATTAATGATTGATGAGAATATGCAATATAACACCTAATAGTACAAAATTGATTAAAGGCTCCAGAAGAGCTAATATAATTTTACAAGGAGAAATAGAAATAGTTACCAATGATGCATTATTGCCAACTAAGTCTCGAAAAAACTTATTAAATTTTAAAGACATATGGTAAAATGGATACGACATTAAGACAATAAATGAAAAAAGATATTAAATCTTTTTCACATTATAATTGTTGCCTTTGGTAAGAAATTTACATTGGAAAAATTGCCATCCTTGTACTACGAATATATATAAATATAATTGAAATACATGTTATAATGAATAGAAGTTCATTAACAAAATATTTTCACTATTTGCATGATTAGCAATAATAATGCAAAAAATAATTAAAAATTCACATAATTATTCATTAAAAAACCTGAAGATTCTTTAAACTAATAAACTTTCATGTGCTTATTGTTCTTGAGACAAATTAATTAGAAGGCTATCACTAACTAAAGTTGGATTAAATCCTCAACATTTTTTAAATGAATACAAGTTGACATATGTAAACCTATTTATCCACCATATGGACTATTTAGATATTTTATGATTTTAATTTATGCTTCAATAAAATGGTCACATATGTGTTTATTGTCAACCAACAACCTGATGTTTGTGAGACTACTTGCTCAAATAATTTGACTTCAAGCATACTTTCCTAGTTCTGCAATTAAGATAGTATGTCTTGATCATGCTGGTGAAGTTACATCAAAAGCCTTTAATGATAATTATATGACAATCGGAATAATTGTTGAATATCTTGAAGTATGTTCATATATAAAATGATCTAGCTAAAATAATTTATTTTAATGTTCCAAATTATTAGTTATATCATTATTTAAGAGAACAAGATTCTTTATATCTCAAAGGACTTGCAAACTTTACATGTTGCAGGATTTGTATACATCAAGTCAACAAATTTTCATTAAATCTCTCTTTCATAATTGGCTTTGGTTAGAAGCCATCTTTTTTTGTATACTTATATATAGAAAATTTAAATGTATAATATATTTTTCTATCACTCCACCACAATGTACAAAGATAAGCTTTCATAAAAGGCTAAGAATATAAATGTAAGGATGAATTTTATATTCCCAAATCATAAGGAGAACATATGCAATTGTAGGACTAGTTCAATTATCTTGATCCTCGCATAAAGTGCTATGAATTTGAAGTTCCAAAGATGATTGATTTACAATTGATAATTGTTGTATGCGTTCTCCAGTTCTGGAAAATGGGCTAGCAAAGGCCCAACAACAGATTAAATCTAAGAAAGAAAAGAGCTAAGCTTGCCAGATCAGCACAAAACAAGGTAAAAGCCTCAGTTCGCTAAGGAACAAGATCCAGCTCGCGTAACCAGCATCTTGCTATATACGAGCTCGCATTGCTAAAGGTGAGCTCGCATAAGATGTCCTCACTAATCGAAGGCGAGCGATGATACCAAACAGTCCCAGCTCATGGACATTGCACCTCGCTCAACAAAGAGCTCATTGAGGAAAGCCTTGAAGCAGCGATCCTCTCAGACTTGGTGTGTAGGACCGGCCTGCAAGAAGCAACACCATGGGCCCACTCGTAGAAAGTAACTCTAGAAGTTAATCGACAGATTGCAAAAGCAATTTGTAAGAGCTGCACTTGTCATTTGACATTTATTATTTAATATAATAGAAATATAAACTATGTAATTATATTTGTAACCTCCTCCTTTCTATAAATAAGGGAAAGGAGCCCTCTGTAGAACTAGAGTTGAAGAATGTACAAAAACTCTGTTAAAATTTCTCCATAAGTAATAAAATGCTACGGTGGATGTATGGGCCAATGCCATCTGGCTTTGGCCGAACCACGTTAAAACCCTACTGTATTCATTCCATTCTTTATCTATTTTCTGTTATTTGTTGTACTTGTTAACCTCACATAATCATATTGTAGTTTAGGTCCCTAAGAACCCCTTAGGTTGGCTGGATTTGGCAGAATCGAAATCCATCATCAACATTTTGGCACTCCCAGTGGGACTCATCTGTTCTCTGTTATCTCTCTATTTTTCTGGTTGATCTTTTATGTAGGTATGATGGCAAGAGGAAGAGCCACCAAAGCTTCGAATGTATTGATTGACCCCCCAAAAAGTCATGTGTCTACAATAGATTCCTCCACTACTCTTGTCGTAGGTGTTACTTCTGGCTTGCCCTCTGCTAGTTCTCTCCAACCTAGTACTGTTGCTAACGGCCCTGCTGGAGTACAAACCTGGCTTCAACATCAAGATAGACTGGAAAGTATGATGGGATAACTGATTAAGACAATTACCTCACTAGCATAAGTGCAAGTTCATGGTTTGCAAAGGCAAAATGAAACTACTATGCCTAAGAATGTTCCCTAACAGCAAGCTAGATGTTTGAGCAAAGCCAATCAGTCTTCAAGTCGTTACTCATAACAACAAACTCCAGGTCACTGTTCTCATGATCAGGAGTGTCAAAAAGACCAACAATCTTCTGGCCAGCGATCTAGAGCTCGTGACCCCGCTATTGGAGGAATTGTATCAAAAAATGAACCAGTTGGAAGAATGTCTCCAAGCTCCCAATAACTGAGCTCGTTATAAGAACAGATCACCGTTCTCTATAGAGATCGAGGCTTAGCCCCTTCTATTCAGCTTAAAGTCCCCGTGATTCCTCTGTACAATGGGGACACTGATCCTTATGATCATTTAGATGTGTTTAATGTTCAGATAGATTTGTAAATGGTTGATCCTTTGGTTAAATATCGAGTTTTCCTAGCTACACTAAGAGGTGTACCTTGGGTCTGGTTCAGAAACCTTCCAACTTGCTTAGTATGAAGCTGGGAAGAGTGCCAACAAAAGTTCATCAGCCAGTATTAAGCGTTGAAAAGGTAACTCATGCCTCTTGTCACCCAGCAATGATCTTCCAATGTAAGCATGAGTCACTGAAAGATTACATTGCCAGGTTCAGACTTGAGGCTAATTCAGTGGAAGAAACCATTTTGGCGACAATCTCCATGGGACTCCGCAAGGATAGAAAGTTGTACAAAAGTCTCTATAAGTCCCCAGTGAAGGATTTGATCAAGTTTTATGAACGAGCTATCAAGTAGATCAAATAGGAAGAAACCTTTAGCTTAGGAAAACTTGATCGAAAGGATAAGAAGGATGGTTTCACCCATAACAAGAAAAGGGATAATGTGGATCAAGGTGACCACTCTGACGAGCGGACTACAAAGAAGTCCAATAAGCCCAAGGGTGTGCGACCTCAGTCCTTAGGTCACCATGAGCATTACAGCATCCTATCAGACTCCCAAGATAGGATATACATAACAGAAAGGGAAAAAGAGGACTTGGGGAGGCCCAAAGCTTTGAAGGTCTTTTTCAAGTTAAGGAATCAAGAAGCATTTTATGCTTACCACAATGAGGTTAGGCACAGTACCCCGAATTATTGGGACCTCAAGGATGCGATTGAAGATCTAATCAAGAAAGGCCGTCTAAAAGAGTATGTGGTGTGGCCTGCGAGTTAGTGACCTCAACATCCCCTACAAAACCCTGATCCAAAATAGGCAACTACATTTAGAATTATACATTGATCATGTATTGTAATTTGGGAGCTAGTGTTGAAGCTTCTCTCTTTGTCTTTGTTGAAAGAAACTTTGTTTTGCCAATTGGCCTGGCCTTATAATGACCCCTTCATTTCAAGTATATAATTTGCTCCCCACTATTAAGTGTGCACAATCCTCTAAGCTCATATACGACAAACTCTCTTAAGTATCGTGCGCAAACTCTATACCAACTATGGCCTCTGGTCTGGTTGAGGCACTGTGGCATTAAAAATATTCATAAACTCTATGCCAACTGTGACCTCTGGTCTGGTTAAGGTGCTCTGGTGTTAACAATATCTTTAGACTCTATGCCAATTGCAACCTCTGGTCCGATTGAGGTGCTGTAGCTCTAAAAATATCCACAGACTCTGTGTCAACCGTAGCCTTTGGTCCAATTGAGACACTATGGCACTAAAAATATCTACAGACTCTATGCCATCTGTGACCTCTGGTTCGATTGAGGCATTGTAGTGCTAAAAATATCCACAAGCACAATTGCTAGCTTTGGAGTTGAGGTTGCTAGAGCTTAGTCTAGTACAATTGCTAGCTTTCCAACTGAGGCCTTCGGAGCTTATTTTGGAAACCCATTGGCTAACTGTGACCTTCGATATAATTGAAGCGTGAAGATACTCAAAATAAACTCATTCTATGAGCAACTAAGTTACTGAGGCATAGCTCACAAATCGTAGCTCTCATGTGACCTAATGCTCACAGCTTTCAAGCATTTTACTTTTACATTATTCATCACTAAAGCATTTTAGTCCTCAAGTCTGTTAATAAATGTAATTGATTAGTTATCTAAGACATTTTATTTTACTGTGATTTGCAGGAATTTATGTTTTCTTCTGTGATATGCAAAATATTTAGCACAATATGCAAGAATCATAAAGAACAATTCTTTTATTAAAAAGCCTTAACGAGGTAAATTTACAAGATTTGAAGTACAAATTAAACCAAGCCGAGGGCTGAAGAGAATAAAAAGAAGCTAGCTACTGGGAGACCAATTCTTGGGGGATCGAAGAGCACACCGAATGCCTAGCTTTCTTTTTCTAGTCACCTTCCTCTGTAGCAAGCTCCTCCTCAACCTTACCCCTAGTGCTAAGAACTCCTAAGAGGCAAGTCAGAGAGATTGAGAAAGAAGAACCCCACTGTATCATTGTGAGAAAATAATCTAAGATCTATGAAAGATCTTCCCTCATTCTCAGAGAAGGAGAATTTCCTGAAAAGGCTTCCTATGTAGCAAACCATGCACATCTCTCTCAAAAAACAGACTATTTGAGGTATGAGGGGCTTGTCTGAAGCTCCCATTAGTTCAATTCATTGGCTAAAGGAAGAAGAACTTCCTATGCTTTAAATAATGGACCAACCTAGTCTTATCAAAGGGTCTAGAAGAATTCCTAACTGTTTTTATTGAATGCTTCAGAAGAAATCGAGGCTGACTCGCCAACGGGCATTAGGCACGTATACCATGAGGTGTAGCCCGGATTAGATGAAACCACGAGATGATTGAAGACTTTAACTACACGATAATCCATAAAGTAAGTCCTTTGCTAGCAAAACTATTCAACTCCCAGCCCACAAAGTGAGTTGAGAGTTAGGAGGCTTATGTTGTATGCATTCTCCAATTTTGTAAAATGGGCTAGCAAAGGTCCAGGAGCAGATTAAATCTAAGAAAGAAAAGAGTTACGCTCGCTAGATCAACACAGAATGAGGCGAAAGCCTCAGCTCACTAAGGAATGAGATCCAACTCACTAACGAACGAGATCCAACTTGCGTAACTAGCATCTTACTATATGCGGGCTCACATCACCAAAGGTGAGCTCGCTTAGGATGTCCTCACTAATCGAAGGCTAGCGATGATACCAGACAGTCCCAGCTCATGGACATTGCACCTCACTCAACAAAGAGCTTATTAAGGAAAGCCCTAAAGTGGCGATCCTTCAAACTTGGTGCATAGGCCGGCCTATAAGAAGCAGCACCATGAGCCCACCTGTAAAAAATAACTCTTAAAGTCAATCGGCAGATTGTAAAAGCCAATTTGCAGGAGCTGCACTTGTCATTTTACATTTATTATTTGATATAACAGAAATACAAATTATGTAATTACATTTATAACCTCCTGCCTTCTATAAATAAGGGGAAGGAGCCCTCTATAGAGCTAAAGCTGAAGATTGTTCAAAAACTCTACTAAAATTTTTCCATAAGCAATAAAATGCTACCGTGAACGTAGGGGTTGGTGTCATCTAACTTTGTCTGTTTTCTGTTATTTACTATACTTGTTAACCTCACACAGTAGGATTACAATTTGGGTCTGCAAAAACCCCTTAGGTTAGCTAGATTTGGCAGAATTGAAATCCACCATCAATAATAACAAATCAATTGCTAATTATATTACTAACTTAAAGAGAAAAATAAATATTATATGTTAGTTACAAATGCTCTAATCTGGATAAGTGTCCTAGTTAGTGAATCCATTTATTATATAGAAAATAATTTTAGAGCATCCCAGAAGTATGATAAAATCATTGGTTCCACATACAAAAATACTCAATAGAAAAGGAACAAATAAACAAAATGACCTTATTGAAGAGTCAAATAAAGAGTCAAATGCTTCTGAAGAAATTTGAGACATAATTAGTGACAAACTTCTGAAAAATGTCCAGGTATCTAAAAGTTGTGGAAATAAAAAGATCTCAATTGATTGTGTCTCTAATGTGAAAGACAGAATTATAAGGGAAATAAATGTTGACAACATTTTTCATACAATGTAGCACTTAATATTATAAAAAGATAGTAATATTATAAAAGATAGTAAGGATCTTTAATTCATATTTAGAAAAGAATGATATATGATTATTAGCCATATATAAAGAAAATACACAAAATTTAAATTTACTTGAAAAGTGAAGAAACACCTAGAATTTGTTAATCCAATGAAACACCATGAATGTGTGAAGCTAATAAGGTATGAATGTATAATAGTGTCAAGAAAATGAGAAAATTGAAGTTGTAAATATAAAACATGATTTGATGCACAAAGGTTTCTACAAAGATTGTCATTGGCCAGAGAAATTTACATGTTTGCCTGTGGTGAATACAATTTTGCTAGCAATATATTAAAACTTGGCATACGTCTAATAGATTTAGTTACACATGTGATAATCAATAATGATATTATATAAAAATTCCCAAAAGATTTAAAATGCTTGAAGTACAAATTTGAATTCCCTATAAATGTATTCAATTAAATTATAAAAATCTTTGTACGAGTTGAAACAATTTGGAAGGATGTGGTACAATTGTCTTACTGAATATTTGTTAATAGAAGATCATATATGCTTTTGTATTTTTATAAAGAAATCTGAATATGAGTTTTTATAATTGCAGTGTATATTAATGATTTGAATAATATTGGAACTCATAAATAGCTTTCAAATGCAATTGAGTATTTGAAAAAATAGTTTAAAATGAAAGATATTGAAAAAACAAAATTTTATCTTGACCTGCAAATCGAGCATTTAAATGATTTTACATGAATAAATCACATCCATTGAATACTTTAATCACTTGATACTAATAAGGATTCTTTTTAACTTCCAGATAATAATAAAGAACTTTTAAGTTTTGAAGTATTATATTTTAGTATAATTAATGCACTAATTATCTTACTAATAATATAGGTCCTGATATAGCTTTTTTCGATAATTTTATTAACGAGATATAATACAATAAGAAGACATTGGAAAGGAATTAAACATATATTTCATTATTTTCAAGGAACAAGTGATATAAAATTATTTTATTTATATAAGTCTAGATCAAAACTAATCGATTATGCAGATGTAGGATTTTTATCTAATCCACACAAAGGTCAATCTTAAATTGGCTATTTATTTACATGTAATGGTACAATTATATCTTGGCATTTAGTAATACAAACTATAGTTACTACTTCTTCAAACCATGTAGAAATAATAGCAATTATAAGGTAAATTAAGAATGTGTTTGATTAAGATCGATGACTCAACATATCAAAAGGGCATGCAATCTAGATTCTAATAAAAAGATTCTAACAAGATTGTATATAGATGATAATGCTTGTATAGTTCAATTCAAAGGAGAATACATTAAAGGAGACAGAACAAAGCATATTTCACTAAAACCTTTTTTCATTCATGATCTTCAAAGGAATGACAATATTGATATTTAACAAATTCGTTCAAGTGATAATCTAGTTGATTTATTCACAAAGGCACTCTCTATATCAACATTTGAGAAGTTAATTCATAAGATTAAATTACGTTAACTTAAAGATCTTAAGTAATATTTTTAACAGAGAGAGTTAGACTCACATTACATTATCTTTTCCTTGACAATTTTTTTCCCACTAAATTTTTCTCAACCGAAATCTCTAGTCATGATTGACGTGAATAGCAAACACTATTTGATATCACCAGCCTTTATCATATTTCTAATATCCATTTTTGCACATATTTGCTTTAATATTTTATAATCATATTTACTTAAACTCATTTGGTTATTTGAGAAATCATAAACTTATAAAAAAAATGAAGTCACATTGAGATATAACCATATTTGTATAATTTACAAAAACGTTTCCCAAACTAAGGCACATGCTATTGGAAACATCAATATTAATGATTTTTCATCAAGTTTTCAAAAGACAATTAAACAGATAACTAACTAGATCTATGAGTCACCCCCCATACTACCCTATATATCCTCATAAAGGCAAAGGCCAACCAAAAGTTAGATCAATCTATAGCTTGTCATAGAACTAAAAATATTGGTTAAACTAACTAAGCCCTCATGAGTACTTTACAACCCTATTATATATAGATTTTTAAAAGAGTAGCAAAATATGAAGTCTGATGGTAGATACCTTAAGGATCTAACCATCTTATGGCTATTATCAATAAGATATTGGGGGTTCTAAGGGTATGGTATACACTTCATGTATAACTTTACATCTGGCTAAGTTCAGTATTATGACATAATGGATTTTGATTTTATACATTCCTAATGGACTTTCTACAGTGGTGGTGAACACATCAGCAGTTACTTCTATAAGGTCAATGTCCATGCTTACGTTCAATAGATGGATCAACAACGATAACTTGAGAATATGAAAAATAATCTACAAAAGAGTGAGTTTAGAGCTTAAAGAGATAAATCCCTACCTAACTTATGAATTTACTAACAATATGTTGTAGTTTTGTGAGTGTGTCAAAAGAAAAGTCCCACATTGCTCAAGTTTTGTGAATGTGTCAAAAGAAAAGTCCCACATT
>JANHAO010024960.1:0-11469 GCA_026873985.1 Saraca asoca
TTAGACTTGTTTAATTAAATGTTATTGTCTTTGGTATTAAATGCATGGTTAGGCTTGTAGGAAGGCTCTACCGGTGACTTCCTACGCCGGTCACGTTCCATAGGTTAGGATGTGACATGTTAGAAATTCACTAAGGCTATTAACATCTTTTGAGGTGCTTTGCTAGTTGCAAAATGGGTAGAAAAGCCTTGGCAGTGCTATGAACCAATGTAGGCTAGCTTTTTTCAATGTGTTAGAGAAAGCACAACACATGATATTGTTTGGGGCCCCTGATAATAGCAAGGATGCTTGGAATGCCTCTAGACACTCTTGAGGGTTTGATATTCCATCATAGGAGTCGATATGAGTTGTTGGCTTGAAATGGTTAGGTAGAGGAGTGGCCACCACCATCGCAGACAAAGGGTGGTTATGTTTATGATAAAAAGAAAGATGTTTGGAAATTTGAGTGAGGTCAATAGTTAGGTTTAATAGACCATATGACTCGTGTATGATTTATATGATTATGCAAATGGTGGCAAAAATCATCTATGTTTAGTGGAGCCATGGAAATGATTATTATGGGTTAGGCATTTGGATTTTGATTTAGTGGGGTTTATGGTTGGAAGTGCTAGTGGTTTGGTATCGAATTGGCAAGGTAGTTCATCGGAGGAAAAATGACTGAGTTTAGAACTTGTTCAGGTTAGACAGGTGTTAGGTGCAACTGGTTATTCTACAGTGCAGACAGGTTGTGATATAGAGTAAGTTGAGGATGATGTAAAGGGACAAATACGAGATTGACCTCAATGAGAATAGGACTTAAAGGGTGGGGTAGTGGTGGAGTAAACTTCAACTCCCCTGCAACTGGTTTACCTGCTTAGCCAATGTGGCACATTCAAGCTCGATGGTAATTCTATAAACTTTCTCCACTATTTGGTCTTAATGAGGCTCATTTTGAGCCTTCTAGTGATGGCGATGCTCTTTCGAAGATGGAGCATAAGTAAAACTCAAATGAGAGTGTTATGAAATTCATATGGTTGGAAAAGCCACAAACGATACTAAATAAAACTCTTCTTTTAGAGAGGATTGATTGGTAAGGCAAAAATTGGCAAGGTGATGATTTGCACAATAATAAGGTTAGCTGTACATGATGAAAGTGGTCAACCGAGGACACTTCGATGCTTAAGTTAGCCCTCAAGCAAAGTTTTAGTGACAATGAAAAAGACGATGCATAAGGGGATACCTTAGTGCTTATATAGGTTCTAAACATGTCAATTCTTGTGCTCTTCGATGAGTAGGGAATGTCCACATGTCTTAGGCATTTTGATGTCGTGAGTGTGATTCTTACTTAGTGATTGATGATGCAGTAATGTCATTTATGCATGTCTTTACACATACAAATTGACAATGGTGGATCGTTGATTTGACTAATGTATGCTTAATGGCTAAGTTCGTGGTTATAGTCGGTTAACCGTCGATCAACCGGAAGCTATTGGTCACTCAACCATAACCTTGAACTTTCTCATCATGAGTTTGGGTTACTTGTGGCATCACGGCCCAGTGTCTGGGTTCAAAGTTGTTCAACTAGTGTAACGGGTTCAGCGATTGGGACTCAAATGTTCATTTTGTTTTGTATCAAAATTGACAAATAAGAAAATTATATACTATTAAAAGTAGAGAATATTTAATGTAACAACTATAAGAGATAGAAAAACTCAACTTAAGCTTTCTCTTTTTTAATATAAATCTCAATTTGCAACTAGAATTATAATGACTAAAAAAATCTTCATATTACTCATGTTGAATTAATCATGAAAATATTAGAAAATTGATATGGCGATAATCTCATATTGTTCATGTTGAATTAATCATGAAAAAATTACATGACAAAGAAACAAATTAATCAAATTTTAACTAGCCAAGAACTAAATAATCTTTATTTTTTTAAACTTTATATCAATAATTAGGAAATGTATGAGATATAACAAAGTAAATACTTTCCTTTTCTTTTCAAATGCACCAAATTATTATTTTATGTCAACTCTTAGGTAGCATTATAAAGAAACAATATCATAGATTTAACTATGGAAGACGGAATCGGATGATTCATGATTCAAATTGTACGATTCCATTCGATTCGATCTGATAGGAAAACAAACTGAATCTTAATTTGAATTGATTCCCCCTTTGAATCATAGTCCTAGTCATACAAATCACATCCAGAATTACATGAACTATATAATTCTAGAAATTCACTTCACAAAACCTTGATTCAGATCTCGTTTTTCCCTTCTTTAGAAAATAGGTTTGTGACAGAAACCGATCGTGCAACCTGTTTTTTAAAAAATAGCCCTCTAAGGACATTTTTTCAATTTTTTAAAACACTTCAAAACAATCTTGACTCATTTTTATCCCACTCACCTTCTAAAATCTTATTTTTTTCACCATGAAGTCCCACCACCATCTTGAAACCGAACCTTCCAGTATTTTAATATTGTGGCTCTAATATTTACAATTTTTTGATTTTATGATATTAGAAAAATATTGTATTTCTTAATTTAAATTTATAATTTTTTATTATTTTTACTCACATATAACATAAAATATAATATTTTGTGATTTTACCGATTGAAGATTTACCTTAATTCACTGGTAAAAAAATTGACCAATTGATTAATGATAAGATTCATGATTTAATAACCTTGCTTTTAACCATTAAATTTAATGAAATATTGTAAAATAATTTAAATTTTCATAAATATTATAGACAATATGTCAAAATCTATAACTTAAAAGTATGCAATACAATGAGAATAAATATATAGAACAATGAATTACTAGAAAAGCATATCAAAAAGTGTGTTTATATATATAATTGTCAAACAAATAAATTATGTATCATTGTTTTAAGGTTTGCAAAATCATTGTTTTAGTTTGATTTTTATCAAAATTTTCTTAAAGTTGTTCAAACAGAAAAAGTAAACCTTATACCATTCATTATCTAAAAAATTGAATCATTAAAATCAGCAAAAGTCATAAAGATATACTGATTTAAAAGGTTATGATATTGTAATAAGACAAATAGAGCAGTAGTTTTGAAAATATTTAAAATTTTAGGTTCAGTTACAATTTTAGTCCTCCTAAAATGAAAATTGGGTGCATTCGATCCCCCTTAAAAATAATATTCAATTTGGACCCTCGAAAATTAAAATTAGACCAAATTAGGTCTATTCGGCTAACTCCCACTTAATGCCAAATGGAGAAGCCCATATGGCAATTAGCCATCTACGTTGGCTCTCAGAACAGGAAACAAGCTAGGCCTATTGCCAATTGAAACCTTTAGTCCATCTATTTCTTCTTCTTCAATGAACTAGGGTTAATTTAAGTCATTCCACTTTAGAGATTTAAGCCAAGAAACATGTGTTCAATGGGTGGAGAAAGCAAAACATGTGAAGTGTCGAGCTTGAGGGGTAAAGGTCAAAAGATATGCAACTGTAGTGAGGAGACCAGCTTGTTCACTTTCTAGATAAAGCAAAATCCTAGTTGTAAATTTTATGGATGCTACAGGGATAAGAATGGCTGCAATTTTTTCTTGATATGAGCCTCAAGTTGTAGATCGCAAAGAGAAGGTGATCAAAAAATTGATACATTGCACCATAGGGAGAAGCTGTATTAGGTTGCATTGGGGTTTAATAATGCCATGGTTTTAATGCTAGTGTTTTTGTTGCTAAAAACTCTGAAGTAGGTAGATGGTTTTTACTTGTTGGTTGCAATGGGTTTAAGGGTAGTGGGATGTTTTGGCTGGGATTTTATGGTGCCTTGCTTGTGAAAGCCTAGAGCATTTGTGAAGGAGAAAAAAAAATGTCATTCTATAATGTAAAAAATGGCTTTTGCAATAAAAAAGTTTCTATTTATTTTATTTTGTGAAAGTTTAATACTCTGCAAAGCAAAACTGTAACATAAAACCTATCAAAGTGCAACCCAAAACTTGTAAAAATTCTATAAAGTGATTTAAGATAGCTGACTATTTAAAATTAATAGAAGAAAAAGAAAATAGAATTTCATACAAATAATGCCTGAGCAATGAACACTAGGAACAAGGCATACAAATTATGTATATTTTCACAAATACTTAACTTATTTAGATAGAATACTCCGATAACAGTGCATACCACAATTTAAGCAATGACCACTAGAAAAAAATGGAAATAATTGTCAAAATTTAGGGATTGTGGACCTACATACTTGTGCATTTATATCACAAAATTATGCCCTTGCATACCTGCACATCTCCAAACACAAAACTATGCACATGCTGATAAATGTAGTGTGCTCATGCTAGATTTCTTATGATCTTTTTGTATTAGTTTAAGGAATGAATAATACTTTTTTCTGTAAAGAAATTTCTTTAGTTGTAAGTTTTCATCTTTTTTTTTAGGGATGTTTTGCAGTGTATTCATGCTAGTTTTCTTGTGACCTTTCTGTATTAGTTTAAGAATGAATAATACTTTTGAGATATTGTTAATTACAATCTCATAAAATTATAAATCCAATAAGTTTTCATCATTTTTTTTCAAGGATATTCATTACTATAAATCTGGTAACTACATTCACTTGCATATCATCCATCTCATAACATTACATATATATAATGCAAGTAAACAAAACAAAATTAAATGCAAATTCTATGTAAATTCTGAAACTTCATTAGCATATTTTTACCAAAGTAAGTTGTAATTTCAGTGAGCCTTTCAAAATATTTCCCTTAGAGTTTCAAAATATTTCAGTTGCAAATTCTGAAATCCTAAGATATGTCAGTTCTAATGGTTTACAAAATAAACCTAAGTAAGTCCTATACATTCACTAAGCATTTGTTCATCTCTGCTTTTTAGCCATACTCTGTCACTCTTATGTGCATATAATTTGGCTTACCCTGCTTTTGCTTCCTTCAGACATAGACATTAACATTTTGTTTGTTACACATGGTTTGCCCTTTGTTATAAATGACTTCTTCCTTAACTCTTTCCTAATAGCTTTAATTGACTTCTTATAACCCTACTACATTGGCTTTTTACTTGACTTCTTACTAATAACTTCAGTTGACTTCTTAGAACCTTGCTACATTACCTTTTTACTTGACTTCTTTCTGATAGCTCCATTTGAATTTATGGATATTGGTTGGGATAGCCTGGCTGGTTGTTGCTCTGGCCTGATTGAGATGCCTTATTGCCTCCAATGGGGATCTCTCTCTCTACCCTTGTTTCCTCTTTACAACTTCTTACATTATAACCATATTGGTTGCATTTGGCACATTTGTATGATGAATGGTGTCTTGGCAACTTGGTAGGATCCCTTGCTTTCTCATCTAGGTCTTTCTTCCTCATCTTCTTTGGAGTATTAAGTTACAATTCATTTTATGTTATAGTTCTACTCTCTGAAATATTAAGCTTTCATAAAACAAGACAAATACAAATTTTTTTCATTATAAAAGGCATTTTTTACATTATTGAATAACATTTTTTTCTTCATAAATACTTTGGCTTTTCACAAACAGAGCACCACAAAATCCTAACCAAAACATCCCATTACCCTTAAATTCATTGCAGCTAACAAGCAAAAACCACCTACCTACTTTAGAGTTTTTAGCAACAAAAATATTAGAACTAAAACCATGGCACCACTAAACCCCAATGCAACCCAATACAACTTCTTCCTATGCTGAAACACATTAATCCTTTGCAACAATCCTTCTATCACCTTCAACCTGAGGGTTATGCCAAGCAAAAAAATTGTAGCCATTTTTACCTTTGTAGTATCCATAAAATTAGCGACCAAGATTTTGTTCTCTCTGGGAAGTGAACAAGTTGGTCTCCTTATCGCAGTTGCATATATTCCGACCATTACCCTTCAAGCTCAACACTTCACATGTTTCACTTTCTCCATTCATTGCAAAGCACATTTCTTGGCTTCAATCTCCACATGTGGAATGGCTAAAATTAGATCTAGCTTATCGAAGAAGAAGATGAAATAAAAGGAATGCAGGTTTTAGCTGACAATTGGCCCATCTTATTTCCCATTATGAGAGTCAACGTGGAGGCCATGGGGGACAGTTAATTGCCATGTGGGCTTCTCCATTTTGCATCATACGAGAGTTAACCAAATGATCCTGATTTGGTCTAATTTCAATTTTTAAGCGACCAAAATCAAATATTATTTTTAGGGGGATCAAATACATTCAATTTTATTTCATAGGACCAAAATTATAATTGACTTAAAATTTTACCATCAAGGTCGATTGGACAATCAATAAAGATGAATTAGAAAGCCCAACCTAGAAGTACGAGAACAAGCTCAAAGGTTCTAGAAGCTTTATTGATAACTATCAAAGATTGCTCTATGTAAAAGACAAAACTAAGAAAGAGATACATGGATCCTTATCATTGGCATCAAGATGCCCACTCAAGTCATTGATATAGGTATAAAAGGCACAAGCACAAGTATAAAAGGCGATTTGATACACTAGCATTATGGAACTCTTTCATTGATCTGAAGTGCATTTGATGGAATCCCACTTGTGGTCTACCATGTTTTTCATTGTGCAAGTCATGATCGTCATTTTGATCAGGTATTTGAAGAGTTACTAAGTACATATCAAGGAATGATTTTGATGCAATTATAAATAAAAATTATTATTTTAATTATTACAATCAAAATAGTTATAAAAAATATATACTGATTAAAAAAAATTAAGAACTATGTATATTTTATGTTTGTTGGATAAAAAGAAAAAACTAATGACAAATTTTCTTGAATGTAAATATTAAGGAAAGAAGTGTCTTATCAAAGAGCAAATACTCAAACATATAGACTTGTGTTAATAATATATTGTAAAAGCTAATAAAATATTATAAAAATAAAATAATGACATTAAGAAAATATTAGAGAAATAAATAAAGAGGATCAGAATAATATAAGAATTTTTATCTTATTCACAATTATGTAGAATCCTTCTTGCAACTATTTATATACATAGGACTCTAAACACTAAAAAATAATTGTAATTATTTTTGTTTAACACATAAATCTTACTTAAAAAGAAAATTCACAATAATTCACAATAATCTATAGAACAATCAAAAAATTTAAATAGACATCTACAAAAATATAAAACTTATTAATAACATTGTTTTCTTTGCATTGATTATTTGAATTTTTAGTTCAGATATTGAAAGAGTTAACACTGTATCATGAATATGATGATAGCACAATTGATTTCACATTGTAAATTATAAATATTTGTAAGCCAAGTTAAAATACCTTGAGTTTTACTCAAGGTTTGGATACCTTGAATAAGTGTTATAGCCTAAAACTCTTTAACTAGTGAAGTTAATCGGTGAAGTCAAGGAATGAAGTTAAGTGAAGTCGAGGAATGACTTGCAAGCATAGCAAAATTCATCGCATACAAAGGAAATGGTTTACCGAGCATGCTCTAATGATCAAATCAATATTTCAATAGAGTTTCAGTAGTATAATAAAGATGATCTAAGAAGAGGGATACTTGCTGGTATATATAGGTGCCAAATGTGCTAATTAACATGCTTTTGAATAAGGTGCTACCACATGTCTACAATGTATTGATAACGTTAGCGAGAATCTAGCTAAGTAGTTATTGGTATCATATTGTTCATATGGGCTTGAGTTATACCTTTTGTCATATTTAAGCCATTACCTCATTAGGCTTTTATTTATCCAAGTTTTGCATCTGAGTTAATCGACTGTCTGTGGTCAGTCGATCCTTATAGACTAAGTTGTGTGCCAATGCTGCATTTTACGACTGGCTCCTACCAATCAACTTTAGGTCGATCGTCCAAATACTATAGACTACTTTAGGCCATCTCTTAATCTAAACCATTAAATTACTTTACATTTAATATCAATGGATGTCAAAACTTAATGGGCTATCCACCTTTCTTTTCAGTTAGTCTCCATTTCCTATTTCTTTTTTCACCCATTAAGTTAAATAAAATCTGAAAGATAACTTTCTCACAAGCTATAATGTTAATCTTATGGTTGCATCTTTATTAGTGATGGCCAAAAGAAAAATAAAAATAGTTAACTCTCACAACAAAATAACATAATTAAATCTTATAAACTTATATTATTTTACATTCAGTTATTTTTATTTATTCATTATATTAGATATTGAATAAAACTAAAATCACTTATTCATTGACTTTATATTTCAACTTGTCTTTTTATGAATAAGTGCACACATTTAAGTGCATATATTATTATTCCCTAAGATTAGTATATCTTGTATATTAAGTGGTAGTGTGACTCACACTGATTGAAATTTAGTTATTAAACTTTGACATTGTTCTCTTTAGATGCAAAGTTTGAAAGGACCCTTTTATGTGGTAGCCCAGTTTAACCCATGTCATGTGGTTTTCAAAATAATAAGGCTACTACATTACACAACTTTTCTTTATCATTTCAAACTAAGGATCTGGAACTCAATCTCAGCATGGGCAATCATCAATTTAAAAAGTTAGATTTGCAGAAAGATATTCAACAAGATTTGCATAAACAATAATTAGAAACACGGATAGAGGTAGAGATTCAATTGTCTCAATTTACAAACATGGTTGATGATATAGTCAAGTTCCCACAAGTACCTCAACAAAATCATTTTCACAAAGCTTTGAAAATTGACCATCGATCAACCATTCTTCCAGGCAAGTAACATCATATTAAGGGTTCATTTATCAACACATATCCAATATTGTCTTTTTTGGGTTTCTTTACCACCATCATGGTAAGATTGTTGTTTGTGATTATCATCATTAATTGAAGATTTTGATAGAATTCACAGCACAAGGTTAACCTTCATGACATTAGGTTCCTTTTCCTTTTTTACTTATTACTTTGTACTTCTAGTTTTTCTATGTTTTCAAGTTTCCTCTAGCTTCTTTCTTATGTATTACTTCATATTTGTCTTCCATATACCCGATCCACTATTTCATGTGTAACAAAAAACTAACAAAAAAAATACTTTGAACCAGTTGTACAATTTGTTACTTTTGGTTGAAGAAGGAAGATAAATTGGTTGCACAAAATAATATGTCCAAGTGTTTAAATTTTAATGATGTCTCTGTCAAGGTACTTCAAACTCTATTATAAAGAAGGGTGACTGGTAAATAGGAGACTAGTAAGACAAGGATCAGCACGAGTAACAAGGTCAGTCGTATACAATGAAAGTAATCTAACAAATACACTCCAACACTCAAGTTAGTAGTTTAACAAAGTCTCTACTAAGTGTGTGAAAATTGAAGAAGCTGGTAGAAGGGTTCCATTAATGGTTATATAGGTATTGAGCACATTGGTTGTCACAAGTTAGTAAAAAGCATCCACATGTCTTGGATGTGTTAATCCCATGAGCATGATTTCCATATAATGGTTAATAGCATGGTTATGCCATTTACATACATTTCCAAGTGAACCACTTGGTGCTACTGGAGAGCTAATTTGCCCTTGGCATATATGGCGGTTGTGCAATTGAGATCAATTGACTAGGAGCTTACGGTCGATTGGTCATGATCTTGAAGTTAAGTTTAGACTCCTATACCATGGTTTGGTATTTGACCTCAAAGTCATTTGACTATCGACGGGGTCTGAATAGTTATGATTTAGGTTTTCATTTTAGACTATATCACTAGTCTCCTTTTCCTCCCATAAGGCTAACTAATAAGGAGGGACTTTTCATTTGCCCTTGCCAATTGTGAACTGATGGTTACAGGGTGCCATCATTATTCATTAGTTGTTAAGGTATGTCCATCATGTCTTCATGTAGATCGTGACCTGAATCTTCCATTTCCTTTCGCCATCTATTATTAGATCAGCTCTCATTTCTCTATAGATAGCGTCTGAGATTTTGAAGCTCACTTCCTTTCTCTCTACTTCATCTACTATCCTTATTTGTCTCTAGCATTCTTCTCGCGGTATCGGTGTTTTCCTCGCATTCTAATTGTTTTTCAGCTTAATTTCTCAACTACGACACTTTGCCTTCCCTTTTTTTTGGCTTCCATGAACAGAAAAATTAGGCATTTTTTCTATTTTTGCTTTGTTGTGTTTTTCCAAAACTTTTGGGTTTTTCAAGCCTTCTTTTTTGTTTCCTCTTCCTCTAAAATTGGGAACGTCTCTTATGGCTCTTTTTTTTTCTTTTTATGCTTTGTCTTTTCTTTATTTTGCTTACTCTTCCCAAGCATCATCGACCATATGTTCCTCTCTAGTTAATTATTTTAATTTTTTCACCTCATTTTTTAATGTAGGACTTCGACCTTCATCATTTCATGTTTAGATAATTGAATGACCCCCATTGATTTATTGTTTGATTTTGAATCATCTAACTCTAGTGATTTATAGGGATGTCATCAATCAGCTACATGTCTCTCCACCCTTTACCTCCTTTTAGCAAGATGTCCTTCGAAAGCTCAACATCTACTCTTCATAATTTACTTGGAATGCTTAAGTGTTCCTTATTTGCTTTAGGGTGGTTTTTCTTTGGATATGTCAAGATCTTCTTGTAGACACCTTCTTTTTCTTCTTCATCTATTCCCACCAAAAACTTAACGGGTGGATCTACTTCATTCAATGGCCAAATCAAGTGATTTATGGGGACATGCTCACATCCGTTCATGGAAAAATTCCATCTTCAAAGTGAGCGTGGTGGAAAGGTTTTGCTTTTTTTTTTCTACATGACAAGTATTACATCTACCTTGTCAAGTAGACCAAGCCTGCTTATTAACCAAAAAATCATCCTTTTAATGATTATTCTTCAAACAAGCAGAACTTGATTCTCTATCTTTTACCTTTAAGTCCCTTTGATTCTCAAACTATTATTTTGTACATCTCTTCCATTTCTTGTCATTTTTGCTTTATGTCTTTGCATTAACAGTTTGCTTTATTACAGGTTGCTAGCTATATGGAGAACTTTTTCAGATTGGTCAAACAAAGATGGACCCACAGAAGTTTGAAGAGATCCTTGCTCATGCTCTTGCTCAGATGAAGTCAATAGTGGCTCCAGTCCTCCAGATCAAAGTCAATCCTAAAATTGCCTTAGAGATTGGGGCTAAATGCCCCTCCCCTAGTCATTCTAGGAGTTCTTTGGGTACGAATAAGACCCTATCATCTCGCAAAAGAACCTAGGATTTGGGCAACTCTTCCAAAAGCCTGACGTCTAGTTCTATCTTCGAAAATCTTGCTTCTTCTGCTAAAAAGGTCAAAGTATCATCCTAGTGTGACTTATGTCTGGTCGAATTTGCTAATGGGGCTAGCTTCACACATATGCCATAAACAACCTATGGTATGACTGTTAGTTGAATATAGGTGCCCTAAAGTCAATTTGATTAGGCTCTATTGCATCTATGACTAAGCGATCTGTGGATTTGGATAATAAAGGGTGAACATTCATCTTATATTGCATATTGTGATCAT
>JANHAO010024961.1:0-11476 GCA_026873985.1 Saraca asoca
ACTTCAAGAGTGGCATTGATTCCTGAACTCTACATTCTGTTGGCCGGAGTTTGGTTCCCATATACGAACCATATTTCGATGACAACAAAAGATATTTTATATCAATTTAATATTAATTTCAATAATTTGAGACTAAATTAGTAGTCACTATCCCTTTCTTTGTTAGCTGGCTAGTTTAATATGAATTTTTTTGAAATTAATAATAAATTGATATAAGACTATCTCTTGAAATTAATTTGATATCTATCATATTTTTGGAGTAATGATTTGATGGTTTTCTATTATATTCACAAGATTATTAAATATTAACAGACATAAATATCTCATTTATTAATTTATTTTTATTCTTAAATTCACCATAAATGAAATTCAACTTTTGCATTGTTGGCTGGATCTTTCAGTACATATATTGACTTTGAAGTTCGTGGTCTCATTTTTTAAGACCAAACTTCAACTTGATTCAACAACCGCTTACATAGGGTACAATGCATGTTGAATATATATGCAAACTTTACTTACTTGGTAGTCACCAGCTGTTTGACATCTAATTACATTTTCAATACAACAAAAGCATAATTATAAGTGAGAAAAAAAAAAAAAAACAACTTCGTTTGAGTGTCATCGATGCAAGCAAGTAGAAGGCTTTTAGTTTGACGCATGTTTTATTTTATTGGCTTAATTGCGTCTGAATTAATTGATAAGCGACTTGTTGGAATTTTCTTCATGAAATTACGAAACCAACTATTGAAACAAAAAGAAGCAATAGATTGAATCCATAAAAAAACATGAAATGGAGAATATAAATTTAGTAGGAAGATAGATATAAAAATCTTTTTTATATTAAAATTATAGATTTAAAAATAAAAAATTATATTATATTTTTTAAAAATAAATAAAATTGACAAATAAGAAATGGAAAATATCCGCATCCATAAATAGAAGATAGAGACAAACATGTATACTAAATTTGCATCAGACCTTGTTTTATCCTAATTATCATCAAGGAAAAAAAAATTGATACAAGAATAAACCAATAAAAAATAGTAAATGGTCGCTCTTCTTCTCGCAAGTCTATACAAAAAGAAGAGAAATGTTAAGCTTTGAAAAAACAAAAACCTTCCACTTTAATTGATTTAATTACTTCTTACCATTTTTTCCCATATACTATTCTTAAAAATTCAATGGAACCTAGCTAGGATAGTATTTGGGAATTGGGCAGAATTCCTTCTAATTAAGCATCATCAAGCTCACAATGAAAAATTGGTGCTGAAATTGAAGTCAAGTCACCAAATATGATATCATGATCACTCTCTGAGTAGCCGCTGCTAGCTGAATCTTGGCAACCAAAATATGTTTGAATATCTTCCGGGAAAATGCGGCGAGTCGGAGGCGGATTTGGTTCCAGATTATTAGGTGTTGTAGAATCATAATCTACAACAGCCGAAGTACTCCTTTCTAGCAGCATTTCTTTCAACTTTGGTGAATGTAGGAGAATCCCAAGTGTGGATGATGGCGGAGCACCGCCGCCTGATTGTGACGGTGCAACCGCCGTTTCATCGGCGGTTGAGGTGAGCTGATTGGAAAGAAACTCTAGTTCCAGTTCAGAATTAGGGTTGATTGGTTCAGGGTTGCTAGGGCTCTCTTCATGGTTGTCTTCAGTTTTAGGACGCAGCCATTTGATGTAACGACTGAGGTCAAAGTTTGTAACGGCGTTAAGTCCCCGGTACTGTATGGCTGCCATATCGTACGCCGTCGCTGCTTCTTCCTGTGTAGCTGTTCCACAACACAGTACATATATAAACACATGTTAGTGAATAAGGATGATTTTAATATATATATTCTATGTCCAAATTTATACAAAAATGTTACTTCAAGGCCACTCTTGAACTTGCAAGCATACATTTCTCTGAATGCAAGGGGGAATCAGAATTTCAAGTCACACTTCCTCATGAAAATAATGAAAAAGAGCATAAAAATAAAGGATTATTTGCTTCCAATAGAAGTAAACTTATGCAGAAAGTTGAAGTTACTAAAAAATAAATTTTCTTATGAATTTTTTGAAAATACTTATAATTTTAGTTGATATTAATAGAATTTAAAAATTCTAAGAGAAACAACAGTAATACTAATAAATAGAAACAATAATAAATTTATTTATCTAAAATTATCTATTTTTAATAAAATTTATAATAAATTACAACTATTTATTCCTTAAACCAATAAGTAATAGATTATAATTATTTATTTATTAAAAGAAAAACTAATAAATATAATAAATTAGAATTATTTATTTTTTAAAGAAAAATTTAATAAATAATAATTATAATGATATATTTTTTAAAAAAATTGATAATTAATATATTAAAATATGAAATATTAAAATAAAAAAATACTCAAATAAATGATGAAATTTATCAATATCTTTATATATCATTTTACATGTTAATAATTAACAATAAATAATTAATTTTATCAAATATTTTTATACAAATAATTAATGTTATCAGCTAATAAATCAGTTAAACTTCCTTTGTGAAAAAACTTACTTAAAAATCCTATTTCTTCCATTCTACCAATTAATAGTAAAACAAATAATATACCCATCTTCAAGAAATTATCTCACATATTTTTTTACTAACTAAATTGCCTCTAAGATAGTGAAAATATCATTAATGTAAATTATATGTGACGAAAAAGTCAATGAATTAAAAGAAAAAGATGATGATGATAATTTAATAGCTTTACTAAGCGGTTGAGGGTTGGTGATCTATACCCCAACCAACTTGAATTGATTGTGCAATTTTGACCTTTTTTATTGTCATGAACAGTTGGACTATATTCATCCATACATATGAAGTAGGAAAATTAAGAATTTGCTTGAGAGGAAACAACAGTACTATGAATGATTTGTATATATATGTTTCCTAATTTATATTCAAGACATTAGCTAGCTAGGCACCGGCTGATTAATTCTCCATTTTTTTTCAAGGTTGCTGAGCTGACCTATTTGACATTATCATGCAAATCAATTAATTATATTTGTGAATGTAACACAGTGCCTTTTCTCTTGCCATGTGTCTTACGTATGAATCCAACTACAAAGGTCACAAGCTTGTGTTTAAAAAAAAGGTTAAAATAAATTTTGGAATTGAGTATTAAATGTATTGAAAGGGACCCTTTTGTTAGGTTTTTCAATGACGTAGCTCATTGCAACAGGCCCATGTTCTTCTGCTTTCAAATATAAAAGAAATTGGGGCACAAAACATATATTTATAGGCCAATTATATTATTTATATATGTACTAAATTTAAACCATTTATATATAGTACATTAACCCCTATATATCTACATGGCGGGATGTATATATTTGAGGATCAGTGGTATATTTATTTGCAGATTTTTTTTTTCAAAAACAAAAACTTAGATATAAAATTGTATTTTTTACGCACAATTAAAAAATTTTGATTTGACAATAATGTATGAAAACCATATTTAGCAAATTGTATATGAGTAACATTTATGATCTGTGAATAGAATAATGAAATTACCGTAGGTTCCGAGGTAGAGATATTTGTTACCGAATACTCTGCCAATTCGAGCTTCCCACCTTCCATTGTGATGGTGTCTACACAAAAATAGAAATGAATAGATGAGACCAATTCACTCTTTCATAAAATATAAATTTCTATTAAATATTATATTAGACTTACTGAGAATAAATATCAATAAAAAATGATTTTATAATTTTCTTTTTACTCGGAAAAAAAGATCCATAATAATATCTTTCTAATCTAAATTGATATTTGTTGGATTTTTAATAGATCTAATTAAGGTGACGAATATTTAAGTAAAACAACTTCTATTATAGAGTAATAAATGTTATTTTTGTTATTTATTTTCATATATGATATTAAATAAATATTTTTTAAAAAATTATAAATATAAATAAATAAGATATTTTAAATATATATATATATATATTCCAATAAAACAACCGTAACCAACTTCTCCACGACTACACCTTTTATGCAGCCTTCATTTATATTCATCATCATTAGTAACCGAACTTGTGGCTAGGAAGCAGCAATGGGCTATGAAAATTTACGTCATGGACCAGACTTAAAAAATATGACCAGACTCCAATCAATATAAACGAAATTGGAGCCACCCGAGTAAATAAATATTAATACGATATACAATATGTAAATTATAATAATTTATTAATTTTTAACGTTAAAAATATCTTATTTAACATGTATTTTTTATGCAAAAAAAAAAAGTTATTCTAATAATGAAAAATGAATACATATAGGGCCACTACCACTCTAACTATACCCACTAATCTGAGATGGCTTCAGTACAGACCTTGCTACTCCTCTGTATTTTGAGACTCCTCGAGAGAACCCACTGCTTTTTCTGCATTAAAAATAAATATATATAAAATACCACTGATTCTAATTTTAGATATGACTTGGTAATTAATTTAAATACCTTCTTAAGGATCCAATATATTCTTCTTTTGACTGACTCTCCATCTCCTTGAGCTCCTCCTGGTAATTTGATAACTAGAACCAAAAATAATGGCGGAGGATCAGATTTAATTAGTTCTTTTTTTTAGATTTAAACTTTCGAATATGCATTCAGAAGTGAGAAAAAAAAAATTTACAGGAAAATTAAGCATAGTGTCTTGGCCCCAGTACTTCAATGCTGCCAAGTCATAGGCACGTGCAGCGGCCTCTTCATCATCATATGCCCCTATATGAATGTCAGTATCAAAACCAAATTCTCAGCTACTTCATATCCCCATCTCATCCAAAAGTCAATTTAATTAACACTCGCAAGAATCAATTTTCTGAATGAGAATTTATATATATCGGCTCTTCAGATTCAAAATCATACCTAGGTATACTGCATCGAGTTGTTTTCCATCACCATCATCAACCAAGAGCAGAAAATCAGTGATTGCATTTGCAGAAACCAGAAAACAAAAAGCAGAAGAAGAAGAAGACGAAGAAAGAGTTTGCATATAGCTAGGAGAAATTTAGATCACTATATAAATATATATATATATATATTTAGAACCTTGTCTTCCTTTCTTGTTCTGTGATTCATTCCAGCAATTCTTATCCCATAAATGAGCCTCATATCGACCTGTCCAGCGATGCCTGACATAACATCCGATGAATTTCAGAATATATATAACAACGTCACAGAAAATTAAACAGATAAATAATAAGAATTGCATCAACCTTGTGACGCCGCGATAGACGGAGCTTCGTTGGGGAGGAGAGTCTCTGGGGATGCTTTTGCGTGTCCTCCTTTTCATCTTCGTGTTGCTGTTATTATTGTCGCTGCTGCTGCTACTACTCTCACTGTTTTTGAGTTTCTTCTGTGATGATATTTTCGCCATGAAAGCAAGCTCAGAAAACTAAGAGGAAATGTGGGTTTAGATGGCTTAAGAGTGAAGGTTGGGATGAAGTGAGAGAGTTTATATCAACATGACCAAGTCATCCGCCAACGAGAGGGCATTAATGGGAAATAGCCACCAGAGTGAAAAAGTAGGTTTTATTCTTTAATTTATTCATTTTCTTTATTGATTTGTGAAAAAAATAATAATAATAATATTGGAGGATGGGATCAAATCAAGTGGAGTTAAAATCGGAAGTTGAGACTACGTGGAAGTGTAGGATTTTGTTGCACTCAGAGTCAACAGAAACAGTAGCGCATTTACTTTTGTTCCATATTAATGCATTACTTCTCCAATGTATTTGGAGCAAGTTATGGAGGATTTTTTAAGAAACTGAAATATAATTTTTTTTAAAAAAAATAGATGAATTTTTATTGAAAAATATAGAGGAAAATTTGTAATTTTTCAAATGTTGAACTTTTTCACTGATTATGTTAACTTAATATACACAATATAAATATATTAAGTACAACTTGCAATTTCTCCTTAAATATTCTTGATTTAATGTAACAAAAGAAAATAAACATATCAATAATAAATATATTTTGTATAAGGATAAATAAATCTGGTTAATATTTTATGTGTATTTGTTTTGAGGTTTAGGTTGACACAAGAGAAACGGTGCCGTCCATCATGTGTTTCTCGTCTTGGCCCCCTTTCTACTTTTGCGGTCAAATTATGTGTATGATGTGGATGCTACATTCATTAGCACTAGCAAAGTGGCTGCATTTTGCTTTGTGTAACCCTATATTTATAGATCCCAATTTTTTTTATACATAGAAAACGTTTATCACGACTGAAACCTACGATTTGATTCACGCCATTCGTCCCAATCACTTGAACTTGGTCTTCATGTTCGTCCATTTGTTTTTATTCTTACTTTGGTCTGTCATTATCTTATTTTTCATTTCTTCTTGTTTGTTAGTTCAAAATACACATTGTTGGCCACGTAAATCACGATGGTTACAATAATCCTCTTATTAGGCTTAATACTAATTCAATTTGTTTTCACCAAAAAATTTTATAATTATAAAATAATTAAAAATATTTTATTTTTTTTCAATGTCATAATCTGATTTAATATTCTTAAGCTGAGAGAATTGACCAGGGACTAGCAATAACATAGGACATGTGTTACTCACTAATAATGCCATGTACATGGAAACTTTAAAGTTTGAAATAGATCTCAACCACGTCAGGTCCTTATCAACATGGTAATGTTAAATTTCTGTAAAATATTTTTTAGAAAAAAAAACTTAAATTAAACTCCCATTAAATATCAACTAACACCTATTCAAACTTTGAAATAATAATCAGAATCTTTAATAATAAATTATAACTCTAATAATTGATTATATTATTTATTTTTAATAATTAATTATAAATAATAATTTTGATTAAACTAAAAGTCAGTTTAAACATTTTATTTTAATCAAAATTCAAAAAAATAAACATTCATATTTATATCGATATATCTTCATTTTTTCTTTTCTTTTTTTATCAGTATTGTCTTGCCAACAAGGACATAAATTTTGTTACTTTTTTTTTTCTTCATTGCACTTTTTAGTAATTTAATATTTAAAAGTACTTTTTTTATATATTATCTAAATAAAAATAAATTCTATATAATCAATTATTAAATAATATTATCAAATATAAAATATATTTTATATAATAAATTATTACTAATGAATTATATTTATAATTTATTATTTTCATTGCTGTACCAAAATGAGTTTTAAATGAACTGAATCACTAGCAATTAACTTTTGAGGTGTTTAATGTAGTTTGCTGATAAGCGTTGCAATTAATAAATTGATATGTCAATTCCTACAAGGTAGCATATACGTGGAATTAGGATTTAGAAAAAAAAAACCATATACATTTTAGGTTATAATATTTAATAAATTTTATACTAATCTAATTAATATATTATAGATTGTTCGTCGAACTTTACAAGTCAGTATAGGTGAGACTTTAGGAATCCTGAACAGATAATTGTTATATACGTACGTCTTTTGACCTCCACATCAACTTTATATGAACTTATGAAATATATAATTTATTGGCTGAGGGTGGAGGGTGAGGTTTAAACATGTAACCAAACCTATTTTGCGGATTGAATACTCGTAAACTATATAAATTACCTCTTAAGATTTAGTCATCCGGCATTTCTAATTTGTTAATTCTTTTAATTAAATGTGTATACTCTATTTTTAATTCGTTTTAAAAAATTAATTTAGCAAACTTTTATACCAGTTGACTCAAACAACATTTAACCACTAAGACATAATTGTATAATATATACTTGTTAGCCGCTCTCTTTTCTTTCTTTCTTTCTTTCTTTCTTTCTTTCTTTTTTTTTTAATGGTATAGGCAAATCAACCACATTTACTCATATTTGAAGCACATTATGCATAGAGATAAACAAGCGGTTTGTTGATAAGGTTGAAATAAGCACCTGTCAAATATATGAAAGATAGTTATTCGACAGTTATTTCACCATTTTTTTAATTGTTATATTTTATAGTTTTTTATTTCTTATCCTTTTAAAGTACTTATTTGTTGTCGTGGGAATCAGTTTCCAAAGTAATTATTGAAAGAAACTGCTTATATTTTTTTATAAACAGAGCATTAACAAACTAAAAGGGAATAATCTTTTGCAATCAAAACACAAAAAAATTCAAATCAAACATACTATGTGTACTATAACACTATGCTATCATTTTCAGCACTTTATTGACCCTTATAGATTGTTTTAGGAGTATTTAATTACTCTTATGCTTATAATTTCATGTGTCATTTCTACGCCCTTTTAATGTAATTCACAATCATTTGAAGTGAAACTTTTACTTTTTGTTATGTGCAATTTTATCTATTCACACGGTTCCTACAAAATATCAAACTTTGCCTATTTGCTATGAAGAACCCATCTTGAAGTTGAAACTTTCCATCTTGCAAGAATTGACTCAAAACAAATTGGCATACCTAATGGGGCGTAGTTAAGGTATTTCTCATTTATGACATTATATGATCATTAGAAGTGGTACAATTTTATTAAGTAATTATAGGACTATGTCAAACGAAGAAAGGCTTACTGATAATGAAAATGTTAATGACAAAGTCGGTTATGCTAAAAATACAATTAGTAAAAATAATCAAAATAATACACAGAGAAACAACTAGAATCAGAATCAAAATAGACAAAATTGATAAGAAACGCCGAGTGGAAACTGGAATAATAACAATAACTCAGTCAGGAATGAACCATGATACAATGGTGGACCAATACACGAGGCCAACACCTTATGGCATGTCGTATTTCCCACAAATGGATAGAAATTATCAAGGGAGTCCCTTTGGTCTGAATCTTGAAAATAATGTTGTCTTTTAGTAACAGATGGATGAAAGTAATCATGATATGGTGCACATGATATTACAAGAAATTGTAATCATACTTCAACTAATGTTAGAAAATAATACTTTGAGCCAATAAAAAAATGAATCAAATGTTGGAAAGGATGGAAACCTTTCTGAGTGACAATTAGATCAACAATGGTTGAAACATCAACTGTAACAACCATGATTGTCAGAATGAAGGTTTGGGAGCTGAAAATGTCGAGAATGAAGAACACAAAGTAGAACGACCACAATATGGCCAAGTTAGAATACTTCAACATGGAGAAAGTGGAATTCGGGATGATGACTGAATTAATGACAACATACAATTCTCAATAAACTCAAGCCAGAATCTCGCTTTTTTACAAAGACTAGAACAAAATATTCACTTCTTGGTTGAACAATTGTTGAACCAAATAAAAAGGCAAGGTATGTATCCAAATTATAAGGGTGCTTTCCCGAAATGTATAAATTAGATAAAGCCCCCCAAGAGGATTTAAATTACCAAAATTTACCACATTTTATGGTGAAGATAACCAATCAACAATTGAACATATAATTAGATTTACCATTGAGTGTCAACAACTAGTAGGAAATAAGTATTTGAAAATGAAGTTTTCCCTTTTTCTTTAACCAAAACTGCTTTTGCTTACTATTTAGGTTTGCCATTGAATTCCATGCATTCCTGAGCATAGATGGAGAAATTATTTCACAATTAATTCTACAGAAGTGAGATGAGAATCAGTTTAATTGTATTGCTATGTATCAAAGAATTGTCTATGGAGAGTGTCTATGATTACTTGTATTAGTTTTGACAAGCAAAGAGCCGTAGTTTTACACTAATAGCAAAATCTAAGATAGTAAAAATTGCTATGACAGACTCAATTTTACAATTAGAAAAAGGTTGATAAATTAACAAATAACTTATATGTCTTAATTAGCCGGAAAAGTAAAGTAAATTGAGCAGCTGCATAAAGAGAAAGATAGAAGAATTAAGAAATTTCCTTTTAAAAAAAAAACTTGTGTTGAAAAAGAGGAAATGGAAGACAAAAATAAAATATATTTGGCTAAATTAAAGCCCAACCCTCTATATATATGTCCTTTGTTAAAAAAATACACAAATAAAAAATAAAATAAACATCATAAATAAGAAAAATTACTCTTTCGACACAAATAAAGCAAATCAAATTTTTGATATTTTACTGAAAGATAAATAAATAAAATTGTTTGATAACCACAAGATTTTGACTAAGGAAGAAGTCAAAGACAAAAATATTACAAATATCACAATATGTTTAGCCACACCACTAACATTTGTATACATTTCAAGGATATGATTGAAAAGGTAATCAAGCAGGGATGACTTAGATTCACAGACAAAGGAAAGGAGATGGTCATAGATAAGGATCCTTTTTCGACAAGTACAAACTATATTGAACCTTTATAATCAAACAAAGTAAATGTGATAACTATTCATGAATACGATGATCATTTGGACGCCCTTTCATACTCGAAGCCTATTTAAAGGAAAGTGAATTAAATTATGAATTCTTTAAGAAAAATGATGTCAGATGCAAAATAGTGAAGAAGTGTCCATGATATGAGAAATACTATGATGAAGTGAGGGTCTTGCTTGCAAATTGATAGTTCGATTGTTGCGGCCGATCAAATTAAAAATTTATAAAACTAGATTGCACTACTCTATTTGTAGCATAGAGCAACACCGGGTCGAACCCAAAGATCATTTGTGGATGATATCAATCAATTAAGAGCTAGAAAATAAAGGGGGTGATTTGGCAGAAACTAAACTAAACTACACTAACAAAACAGAAATGAAAAACAACAACAAACAACAAGCAACTAGCCCAAGGAAATTAACTAGCTTGAGATTAATGCATCCTTGATCACTTAAGGTTCATTCAATTATTGAAAATCATGACAAGAAGCCTTGGAATGATTAATGAATCTATCCTAAGCAGTCAAGATTCAGTCAAATAAACAACACATTAAAAGCTCAGTGTATTGGCTAGTTTTACTATCCTCTTCTATAGTTAATCATTAAACAACAATCATATAGTCATCCAAATCAATTGAAGCCAATTAATTCAGAAAACTCAATAAAAATAGAGAGAAAATAGGAAAGAAATGGTCAACAATTGAATGCAAGATGAAAGAACAAAACCTCAATATTAATCTTCAAGTATTGCAATCCCTTAGACTGGTTACAGCAGTCAGCCTTCCATGGAGGCAGAAAACACAAAGAAAAAGAAAGAAAAACAAGCTAACCTAAGCTACCAGGAACTACTCTAAAACTACTCTACAATATGTTGCAAAAACTGAACCAAAAGACTTAAAACAAAAGGAGTTGCTACCCAGGAAAAGGAGAGGCTATTCTGTTGTTTGGTGAGTAGGCATGATGGCTAGTTGGTAGCTTTCTGCCACTCTTCTATGTGTGGAGCTCAATGTAGACTATTTTTCCTCTTTTTCTTCTGTCTTTTTGGTCTCCAACTAACTGAGTGCAAGATGGTGTTGGGTTTCCTTGGCTTAGGGGCAGCCATGGAGCTGAGAAATTCAAAAATTTCTTCTCCCCTTTAGCTAAGGAAACTTCCC
>JANHAO010024962.1:0-11479 GCA_026873985.1 Saraca asoca
CTAGTGAGCATTTGTAGAAAAGTTTCATAGAAGGTGAAGAAATGAAGAAGAGATATCAGCAGAGAGAAAAATCTCCTTTTTTGAGATTTGTAATCTGAAATCTGTAAAATCAGTGTTGTGTAATGTAATTGTTTTTCTTTTTCTCTTAATGAAAACATAGAAGAAAACATTTATATAGATGAGGTAGTTAAGTGGTAGTTAAGTGGTTCTAATTGTCATAACCGTTTTGTAACAAAAAAACTGTCAAAACGTTTATGAATCGATGTGACGTCGATGTGGGTCGGCCATTTAACTAATGCATCGGTGTAACGTCGATGTATAGTGTATAATCTTTAGCCTGTACATCGATGTACAAGTCGAAGCAGTAAAAAATCAAAAGTTTCGGTAAGTGACTTTGAACTATATAATCGATGACTTCGATTGTTGTTTTCAAAAATTTCTTAATACATTGAAGTAGCGTTGATTTATATTTGAAGAATTTCTTTGGTAAATCGATGTGACGTCAATTTACAACATGAAAAACTTGATTTGTATAAAAACGTGATTTTCTAAAATATTTTCCTCTTCTTCTTTTCTTCTAAAAAAATTGGATTATCTCTTAAATGAAATTATTTAAAAGAAAATCTAAAAGATAAAAATAAAAGATAACATGACAATTGTTTTTCTTTTATTTGCATCAAACTATGTTGTAACCTAAAATCAAAAACAAAGTTAGTTGCAAATGATAAGAGTTTTAAAAATTAATTTTCTAAAATTTTGTTTTTCAACATCAAAATAAACATATAACTTAGAGTGGTTTGATAGATGATTACTCTAAGGCTAATATATGAGTTTTTGAATCAATTCACAATATAAAATTTACACTATGAATCGATTAAAGAACTAATTAACAACATTTTCATGTTTCGAAAGATTTCAAATTTTTGAAAAATTTTTATCAGTATGAATGAATCAATGCCTGAATCAATTCAATCCTCAAGAAATCTATTCCAGAATTGATTCAACACCTGATTTATGCAAAAATAAAATGATTCATGCAATAAGTTTGAAATTAGAAGAATCATTATTTCAGGGGAAGAATAATAAGAAGTAATGTGATTTTAGATAAGTTTTTATATTGTGAAGTAATGGGATCTGAGATTAGTGTTAAAATGGAGATTAGTATCAAAATCAAGATAAGAACAATTTTGTATTCTTAAAATCCCTTTACCTCTATTACATGATTTAGATTTTAAACTTTGTTATTTCATTTTAATGAGGCACTATTGCTTTGTAATGTGCCAAAAAGGGAAGAATGATGGAATTTTAGATAAGGAAAATAGATTAAGAAAGACCCCAAAACTTAAGAGGGAGTAAAGTAAAAACCTTCATTTAAAATTTTTCATTGTATACATATTTTGATGTTTATCTAAAATTATTTGTCACCATTAAAAAGGCAGAGATCATTAGCCTTGCTAGTGCATATTCTTTAGTTTTGATATTGAAAAATAATTTTAATTAATGTCACAATCTAACTATGTACTTTGAGTGTTTGTTCATTTTGCAAATGTAAGTTGATTAAGTGACATTCAATAGATCAAGAGATTCAAAATTAGTCTTAGTTTTTATTGATTTTTCTAGGATCTTTTGTAAGTGTGTTTAATCAAATTTGATCCAAATAGCTTTCTAAGATACTTAAACTGATGTAGAAATAAATCAAGTAAAATGAGCTTAAATAAAATATTTTCAAACAAAGTTTTAAAATAATCTTTCACAAGTACAAGTTTTGTAAAAACTATTTTTCACTGTGTGGATTCACGAATCGATTCATACTGAAGAACTTGTGAAATGGTACTCAAATCGATTTAACAATCGATTCATAAAGAAAAGTTTTGAAAATTTGTTTTACTGAAGGTTTGAAATTTTTCCTGAATCGATTAGGCAATCAATTCATTATCTGTACATACAATACTATAATTCAATTCATGCATCAATTTGGTCATGAACTTCTTAATGATGTTCATAAGTGAATCGATTCACAAATCGATTTATTAGTTGGTAATCGCTATGAATCGATTCACAAATTGATTTAAGGTCAAAAAGTTAGTTATTTTTCAAAAGTTGATTATAGAAGTTATTAATAGCCTTCACCTCATTTCAACATAACATAGTTCTCATATCAATTTCTCATATCTTAAGCATGAAAACAGAGAGAAAAGCTTGAGCTTTAACTGATTCACTTATACTTCTTCAAATTACATTTAATTAAGGATCTTAGATCCAATTTGTGAAGATCTCATAGCTAGATAATTGAGGTATTCATCTCAATTGTGGTATTGTATTCCTTACCCTATTTCTTGTTTTCTATTTCATATTTCTAGGTTGACAGAAATTAGAGATACAAAGTTGTATCTTCCTTAGTTGTGAGGTTGATTATAACTAGTTGAAAATTGTAAAAAATTCTTGAAATATCTCTAGGTTATGAGGTTGATTATAGTCTATATGAGATAAAAGAATTGTTGTATCAAGGTTAGCAAGAGCCTAGCTAAATCTCATGTTCTAGGTTGACAAGAGCCTAGTCAAATTTTGTGGTGTAATAGGTTAGCATGAAGCTTGGAAAGTCATATGTTGTAAACTGGTGTGTAGTAGCCTAGTTAATTCTTATGGTAGTTAATAAAAGTGGTCATCTGATTGAGGATTGATCTAGTAGATGCAGACTTCATCTATGGCTTTAGTTGAAGTTGAACCACTTTAAAAATTCTTGTATCTTTATTTTTTTTTTACTGTTCTTTATTATTCTTTACTGCACATTTATCTTTCTATTGTTCTGCTATAATTCTATTGAACTACTATTCTATTTTTGCTGCACAAATATTGTAGCTAAATTGCAATTAATTGTTTCTACATTTCTAAAATTCTACATATCCTATATTTGATAAATTGTTTCACATCTAATCAGTAACTCCAATATATTCTTAATTATCCAATAAGCTTCCAAAGACAATTTCTTTAAAGACTTTCACTTCACAAATAAAAAAGAATCCAATATATTTCAAAGGAGTATATATATATTATGTTTGTAAAAAGGGAAAGATCTATATTTTTGGGGACTAACACAACTAACTTGGTTGGTCTTGCCGGAGAGCCAACTATTTTACTCTTTCTAGTAGTGGGCTCTTTAGGCAAAACTCAATCAAACTCTTCCTTAAATTTTTGCTGGTGAGGATTTCTGATTGATTTGAACTTTTTAAGAATCATTTTATTAAAGTTTATTAAGTTGATTAGGTTCTTTCCTTAATTGTCTTTTTTTTGTACTAATTAGAAGGTGATTTCTGGGTTAATGTTGAGACAAAAAAACCTCTTTCTCAGTGAATGTATGCAATCTTGATAAAAATCACATTGGAAACTTAAAATCCCTTAGTCTATGTTTTTTTAATGAAGATAGTATTGTATTTAGGATAGTTACAAACTAACTCAAAACTTAATTGTGATAATGACCTTAGATCAAAGTGACTTTGTGAAGTTAGTTCTTAACTAGTTTGGAATTCAAGAACTAAATTTTATGCTTGTAAGGTGAGTGGATAATTGCCCTTTCTATTTTATATGCTATACAAAAAGTTATCTTATCATTTTACAAGTTAAAATTTATACTATATTACATTGCAGATTATTTGAAATTTTCTTTAGACTTGTGCACTCAAAGTAAAATGATATTTATGCATCAAATAATATCTACACATATGCTACATACAAAACACTTGTTTTATGAATGAATATTTGGACTCATGCTATGATCTTTGAACTAGATTGCCAAGTGTTTATATGTGAAGTGATAGGAATGATTTATTTCTTATTTCTTTTTATGTGAATGAGTATGTTTATGAAGAAAGCATAACTATTGATTTTGATATGTTGAGAAAGTTAGATCCTTAGAGATTTCCCTTAGAAAACCCCTAAGTGCACTTGGAATCATAAAAGTTGTGGCCATATTACATGTTTTAGATGGATCAGGGGTGGCTTACATGTTTGGAGGGATAAGATGAATGATAGATAATTGACATTATAAGGTAGGTTGACTATAGGAACTCCACTTTGGATCCTAATGTTTTATTGAAACTATTTGAATATTTCATGTTACATGTAAGTTGTCAAGTACCTATCTATTTTCATTTATCATGAATTATTTGAAATCTCAAATATTAGTCTTAAGTTTTTAACTTCTTATGCAATATCAGTATTGTTAAAGCCTTTTTTTTTTATCTTACTCTTATTTATCATAAGGCATTTAGAAATACAAGGTATGATCTTTAAAGAAGTTTTCAGTTTTGTTTTCAATATTGGTTTTGAGTTGAAATCTTTTAACTTACCTTAGAAATTACTTCCCAAATTTTATGAAATGCATCTTGGAACTTATTTGAAACTATGAAAATGTGAGTTTTCATATTGTTAAAGGTAAAATTTAATTTGCAAAATAGTTTCGATGATTGAGTAAATATATTGATTTTATCAAAATGTGTATTTTTTATTATTTGTAGTTTTCTAGTGAATTATTTACTCATAGAGTTTCATTGAAACTCATGCCAGTTTTCTAATTTTTTTTAGAGCCTTAAATTATACCTACTATATCAGCTGATCAAATTAAGTCTCAACCCAACTACTTGGTTGAATGAGCCAATAAGTTAGAGATTAAAAACCATGTTTGGATGATATTTTTACAATTGTTATAGATTGTGTCTGCATGTGTGTGTACATATATTGTGTTTAGTTGTCATCTCATGATCGTTGATATATATATATATATATATATAGGTTTTTATGTAGGATGTGTAGCCTTCCATTATGGTTTTGGCTTATAGCCTGATGTTTAAGAACAATGGAAGTTTTGTCTAATTTTCTATAAATTTATAATACAAATGATTTTCGGTACAAAATGTGTGTTTGCTATTTTACAATTTGCTTTATTTATTTATCTTGCATTTAGGTAGTAGTCCAAGTGTATGGTTCAAGTTTGTCGGGAGTTACCCTTAGGTGACTTCCTACTTCGGCCATGCATCCAAAGTTAGGGCGTGACACATGCATTACATGTAAATTTTATTAGATCTTTAACATATAATTTATATAACTAAATAAAAAGTTGATATTTATATTTTATATCAAAATCTTGCATCGCACAGATATTATTCTAGGTTTTTAATAAGAAATGATCTTTCATGATTTGACGAGCAAATAATGAAAAAATAATTTTCTAAAATTCATGTGAATTTTTTTAAAAATTTTATCAATTTATTATTAATTTTTTAAATTTTATTTCAATGAAAAAATTATTCAATTCGAATTTTTTTAAAAATAAAAAATGAACCCTAGCCACTAACTATTAAATCTTAAAATCCTAACCACTAAACCCTAAAATTTTAACAACTAAATATTAAAACTCTAACCACTAAAACAAAAAAGGCTAAACATTAATTATTTTGTCAAGAATAATTTTGTTTTATGAATTAATAGAAAAAAAACACAACTATTATTTTGATTTAAACATAATAAATGTGATCATTTTTGTTTTAAAAATGTGATTTTGAATATGCAAACTAGTTAACAAATAGCAATAGGAAATTATGTTTTTATAATTGACATTTGTTATAAATATTATATTCATTTAGATGTTCATAAAATTGTTTTGATTTATCTATAGGTTATTATAAGTTATCCTGGTTTAGTTTATCTTGATTGAGTTTATCTCTAATTCTTTCTTAGGGATTGGAGTCCTATATATAGATTATTGTAATAAGGTTTTACATCTTTCATATTCTGATTCTTTTAATTTATCTCTCTAATATACTTGTTTTATATTTACATCACATTATCAGCACGAAATTATTTTACTTTAAGCTTTTAGGTTCAGTTAAAAGGAGATTTATCCCTTAAATTCATCTTTGTGTGATATTATTATATGTTATATTATATCATTTACTCTTGCTGTATTATTTGTTATTTTTGTTGATATATAATTTGCACCAAATTAATTTTACAAAAGGAAACAAATAATAAATATGATGCATTATGTAATAGCTATATGAAAGCACTTTCCAATTCTTAATGACTGGTGTACATGGATTTCCTTGCATAATTACTCTTTGGCCTTGTGAATCTGGTAGGAGGATATACATGACATTTTTTGTTTGTTAAGTTATGCATTTTTTGATGCTAATTTCCTATCCACATGACACATCATATCTTTGTAGGATATTACATATATGAAATTTTATATTCATAATTAAAAAAAATCAATGTAACTTTTTGATTTGTTATTAATTTGTGATTAGATTTTTTTTTAACTCTTTGCTCTTAATGCTATTATACATGATATAAATTTTTCTTATTTTAATTAATAACTTCATTTTCTCATTTTAATATTGGATAACCTAAAGTTAATGTGATAATTTATAAAGATTAAAATAAATGCCATAATGAATTGGAAGTTTGCTAACCCAAATATTTTGAATTACTTTCATGTCTAATTGGTCCACAAGTACCAATGAGAAGAAATTTAAAATATTTTATTATTTTGTATTCATTGCTACATACAAAATAAGATATTGATTAAAACCACGATATTCCTAAAAGCTTATAATCCATTTTCTAAAGTGAATGTGATAGCATTTAAAGAACTTTGATATTCAGTTTTCTAAAATGAATATATTGTTTGTACAAATTTTTGATATTACATAACATAAAATTAATATGATAGTTTATAAAGATTTTGATATTTCATTACAAAAAGTAAACATAAATCATCTAAAGTATTTTTATATTATATTCCCTGAAGTGAATATGATAGAAGATAAAGATATTGTTCTATAAAATGATATCCAATATTATTTTTCTTATTTTACTTGATAACTATTTTAATTAATATCTTCGTTTTCTAACCTGATCATTGTTCATATTACAGTTTGAGTTTTGAAAAAAAAATTCTTTTTTTTATCTTTTATGTTCTAAATTTATGTATCCTTTACTTTCAAATCATTCTCAATTTTGTAAGAAATTCAAAGTTTTGAGAGCAAGATTGAATATTGTTGATAAAAGTTTTATTTATTTATTTAATTTATGATCCAAGGTTTTTAATTGGGTAGTCAAAAGTGAGATTTTCAAGTTTAAGTAGTTTTGGCTTTTAGATGTTGATGGATTAATGTATTAGATTTCTTGCTTTTATTATTTAACTCTAATCAAGTTGCTTTTATGCCATGGACCTTAACTGAAATTATTATATAGTATTTCATTCACTATTACAAAATGTAGAAACGATGTCTTAAATAGACGTCAGATGAAAAGTAAATGATTGTATATCTAGAGGCACAATGATGATTTTGTAAATATAAAGAAAATTACAATGTTGATTCTTATTAAATAATGGATATCTACACTCAATATCTTGTTTTCCATTGGTTTTAGTTAAGCACCTAACATATTTTTGTAATTATTTAATTTATATCAATTAGGTTTAAAGTATCTTTAAAATCTATGGCTTTTCAATTGTCAAGAAATTTTATTAATTCATCAATTAAATTTTATTTAATTATTTTTTTATTAACTTATCAATTCAATGAATGCAAATTGTTTATGTACAACTAATTTATTAATATGACAATGTTACAATTAATTTTTGATTTTCCAAGACTATAGAATTGTAAAATTTTCTAACAATCATTAATTTCTTCCATTTTACTTAGATAATAGGAACAGTTAAAATAAATTCAATGCATTTAATTTTTGTTATATGAAGAGTTGTAGATTTGATGTCAATTTTTAATTAGGAACCAATATAAATATATAATATTACACGTCAGTTTCAACATAAATAAACGACATTTAAAGTTTCATCTCATTATAAAAAGCCAATGCATCCCCTCTTATTAACCAGCATACTGCAGCCTACTTTTCAGAAAAGTAACTTGAAAGTGAAGAAAAAGAATTCCATTCCACAAGTTAAACAATTTAAACATATTTAGAACGATTGTTTAAGTTGTGGAATTGACTTCTTGTGCTCCATTTTTCAAACTCTTCTTCCCAAGTAAGTAGTATATCTATAAGAGCAAAAGTTATAGGCATTGTTACTTAGTATCATTCTACTCAAGCTTTCTTGAAGGTTTATAATTGATTTTTCCTTTTTCTTTCTCTTTTTTGATTAGTTTGTATATAAATGACTATTTTCTATTATACGAAGAGTCGTACATTCGATATCAATTTTCAATTAGGAACCGACATAGATATATGATATTACACATTGATTTTGATATAAATAAATAACATGTAAAATCTTAACGCATTATAAAAGGCCAATGTCCCCCCCTCTTATTAACCAATATATTGCAACTTACTTTTGGGAAAAGTAGTTTGAAAGTAGAGCACATGAATTCCATGCCACAAGTTAAACAACTTAAATGTATTTAGAATGATTATTTAAGTTGTAGAATGGAATTCTTGTGTCCTACTTTTCAAACTCCTCTTTCTAAGTAAGCAATATGCCCCCAAGAGTAAAAATTACAAGTATTGTTGCTTAGTATCATTCAGCTCAAGCTTTCTTGAAAGTTTATAGTTTATTTTTTCCTTTTTCTTTCTCTTTTTCTTTCTAATTAATTTGTACATAAGTGATTAACTTCTATTTTCTTTTCCCCTTTAAATAGGGCATATGCATTAATCTTTTAAACAAAGGGCTTCAAGCAATCCCAATAGCTGCATCAATTTAATGTTGGTTTGCTCCAAGCAATTAAAAATTTGATTCAATAATAATGTTTCTGTCCCAATTGTACCTTTAATGTTTATGTAAAAATGTAATTTGGAGCACGCTTGTGTAATTTAATAAAAAAAGTTAAAAGAAATTACATCGATTTTTTTTTACATAAATCGACATCTTCAACACAATCTATAGAAATTTTTGTAAAATTAAATATTACCTAATGTGTAAAATAATTTAATTATTGAAATATTATTAAATGGACAAAATAATTCAATTATTTAAATATTATTTAATTGACAAAATTTTTCAGAAAATAGTTAGCATCGAGTAAATTATATGTGAAAAAGTAATAACATTATTATACAAAAAATAAAATGGATAAAATTAATTCAAAAAAATGTTATGACATAAAATATCATATGCTTATTTTTAAAATAGATTATTTAAAACAAAAACATTGGTCTTGTACAAAAAATCGGCATCTAAAGTGCAAAATGACATCAGTAATAATATAGAACCAACGTATAAACAAAATAAAAAAAATTCAACATGGGAATAATATATGAAGCAGCAATGTTATTTTTCTAAATATGATAAAAATTAATACATCAATTTTTGTAAAAAAATCAACATCTGAAATTTCTACATTGATTTTTTATGATAGCAGACGTAGATGCTTTATAATAGATGCTAGTTTCATTTTAATAACTGATATTTAAAGTCTAGGTTCTTACATATAACAAGGCAGTTCTTCCCTTACTCTTATCCCCTATTTGAAACATTCACCCAATATCATTCTCAAACCCTTACTGCTTTCTGCTTTGCTATTTTTGATTATCTTTGCTATCTTGGATCATCATATTTCAAGTCTATCTCTGATTGAGGTATGGAACTTTGTTCTTCTTGCACTATATTCATTTCTTTCTTAGCAAGTTATGTCGATGTTTTTTTACTTTTTTTTCTTTGTTCTTTGCTAATGGTTTATATTTTTAGTGTTTAGTTTTTTTTTTTGTATTTTGTTTCTGTTGAAGGTGAAATTTGGTTTTGCCAAATTCCTGTCAACGGGTGTGTAGTTCTTGAACCCTAAGCTATTTTCTAGTTTACAGGATGTGCAAACTGGAGGATGATAGAGATGGTGAAGAGGAAGCAAGATGGGGGCATACACAATCTTTTAATGTAGTTTGGCTAAATCCGAGCAGTACCGGACCCTATGTCCATAATGGAGCTTTTATTAATATAAGAAAGGAGATTTTTATAGAGCTTTAGCTTACAAGTTTTTTGACCTCCTCCTCCTCTTCAAACAATAAATTCCTATTTATAAAGGAAGGAAGAGTTACATATAATGATTACAAGCTACAATTATGTTACATTAAGAAATAAATGTGAAAGATAATAAAACTCTTGCAATTCAGCTGTTGCAGGCTACTTTCTGTGGGGTGGGCCCCTCTTGTCATCAACAAGTTGATACATATGTGTCTGTCACTCGGTATCACTTTGTTGAGTGAGATGTTCATCCTTCCGAGTGGAGATTCTTAGCTTGGGGTCATTGTGGGGGATTGCTTAGTGAGCTTGATGTTGTCTCTGTAGCATAGTGAGCTTGAGTAAGATGGCTGGTTGCTTAGCGAGTCAGTCTTATTGTGACCTCGTTATATCACTCCCTAGTCATGAGCAAGGTGGAGCGCGCTGGGCATCTTCAGCGAGCTGGGTAAGTTAGCCTCTACTGAGCTCGTGCTTGCCTCATTCTTCAAAGCCGATTTTCACCCATAACATAAGCCTCCCAACTTTCAGTTCGCTTTGCAGACTGGGAGTTGCAATTTTTTTGAGGCTTTGTTTGTAGTCAAAGTCCTTGCCAGCTTGATTTGTCATTTCAGGTTTCTTTTCTATCTTTTTATTCTGCTTTAGGCCATGCTTTCTCCTGTTCATAGTTTTTGACCATTGGCATGGCACTGCCATTTGCTTTGGGCGATCAGATTAAGATCAGCCAGATGTCTTTTGGATTTTTTGGTGGATCGAGCTGGTCTTTTTATACCCTGGGAGTCTTCTTTCTTTTTCTCAGAAGAGTTTAATGGAGGAGTTTGTTAAGTCCCCTACATTTTTGATATCTTGGCTTCCGATGAAGCTTGTTAAGACATGGATGGCTTGTTGCAATATGCTTGGAGGCATGGATAGCCGGTTGCACGTGGCTTCACTACAGGATCTACCTTGCGAGCTCTTGAGGAGTCTTGTGTAGATCTTGGATTATCTCCCCCCGGTCCTTCCATGGAATCCAGCTCTGTCAGCTAGACCTTTGGTACCTTTTTGAGTTGCACTAGGTTTGGTCCAGGAGGAATCACTGGCTGGGGATGGGAAGACTGTAGGAGTGGAGTTACTGGTCTTCCTATTGGTGGGAGTTTGCCTCCTTATAGCCGGCTCTTCACTTTCTTGCCGGAATGGTAGTATTAGGCTTTCAATCTATTGCCTTTGGCTTCTGTATTTCTTCTTCTTTTGATGTAATCTTACCTTGTTGAGGCTTTTTAGTGTATGAGCTCTTCTGTGTAGCTTCTGAAAGTTGTATTGGATGCTTTGTGCACCACTACTTGTATATTTCTACAGATTAATGAAATATGTTTCTGACCAATCGACTATGCTTTCAATTCTTTACTATATTTCTTGTTTAATTCTCCTTGGTTCATGATGGGTGTCAGGTCCCACAATAGCAGTAGATAAAAACGTGATGAACAATTTATATAGCGGAAATAACTTTGGATCTTGCCCTAATCTCGT
>JANHAO010024963.1:0-11491 GCA_026873985.1 Saraca asoca
CTAATCAACTTATTATCTAATCTTAGGTAGGTAATTGAGGAACCGAAAGGTGAAGATTATTAATCGGAAATCTAATAATTAAATAGGAGAATCTTGATCACGAAAGTAGATAAGAATCTCTTAGGATCAAACTTATTAGCATAGAACTTAATGGGCCAAAGTTTAATTTAATCCACGAAAGTAGGTATTAAATTAAATTAGGTATGATTGTTAAGATCTCAAAAAAGGCTAATAATTAATGAAGGCCAAATCAGCCCCAATTGCCTAAATAATTAAAATAAGGAAATTTTATGTTATTTGCCGAAGAACTCATAAGGAAAGATAAGTCCTAATCCTAGGTCTTTTTATTTGATATCCTATTTAATTTACATCTTTACTTTCTTTATTTCATCATTATCCTTTGTTCATCTTTATTTTCTACCACTTCCTCCCTTTTTCAAATCAATCTAGATAGTTAAAGTGTAAAGGTTCCAATATTTAAAAAGAGCAAAACTTCTCTATAGGATCGACCTGTATTCGTCGGTTCTTTACTACATCTATGCCATGCGCTTGCGATTATATTAGAAATAAAACTTTTTCTTCTCAACACATAGCTACGCTCGCTGAGGTGCGAAGGCACTAAAAAATACTTACTATGTCAGCATAGCTACGTGCTCGCTAAGGTGTAGAGGCACTAAAAAATAATCACTATGCCAGCATAGTTGTGCACTCGCTAAGGTGCGGAGGCACTAAAAAACACTCGCTATGCTACGCTCGCTGAGGTGCAAAGGCACTAAAAAACACTCACTGTGCCAGCATGGCTTCATGCTCGTTAAGTTGCGGAGGCACTAAAAAAAAAACACTCAATGCTAGCATGACTCTATGATCGCTGAAGCATAAAGAATTGATGAATCAATTATTCACCCAAGGCAATAGAACGTTGAAAGTCATAGCTCTCATACACACTCATCAAATTAGCCGTGAAAGTGTCCCAAGCATAAGATCTCTCGCTACCAACTTCATAGCTATCATGTGAAAATGCTCTAATTCGTAGCTCACTTGCGACCAAATATACACACCTCTCGCACAATTTCTCAAATATCTGCAAATCAATCAGATTAACTAAACAATAAGTGTGGGAGGAACAAAAATAACAACAAAATTGTAGAAAAGGAGTTTTATTCATTAAAAGGCCTCGACGAGGCGAGATTACATTGGAAAGCTCTAAGGAGAAGGTTTGACCATGAAGGGCCGCACCTTAAACTTATTAGGGACCACACACTATAACTTTCTTCTTCCGGTGCATAATTAGCGATAGTGCCGCAACCCTTCGTCTCTGACCATCTGCTCCTCCTGAAAGAAGCTAATCAAGAAGCCCCAGGAGCATGACTAGCTGAACAGTTGCCTCACGACAGGGCCAAGAAGACACAATCTAGGACCAATGCGAGATCCTTCCATATTATCGAGGAAGATAAGTCTTTCGAGTTACATACGCAATAGACCATACACACCTCAGATGAAGGATAGAATGCTAGAAATGGTAGGGGTCTATCACGAAACTCCATGGCTTGAATAAAGAAGCAGAAGGGGTTGTGACTTCCTTATATAGAAATGGGGATGTCTCCACTGAAGGATCTGGAACCATTCCCCTAACCATCATCATCAATGGCCTAAAAAAAGGCTAGGTTGACCCAATAATAGCCGCTGGATACGTGTCACGGAGACATGGCCTAATGCAGATGGAACGACAGTGTCGGGAAAAGGCTGATGATTCAAGAACTGAAGGGTCTCAACTACCAGCCCGTAGAATGAGCTACGAGTTAGGGGGCTTATGTTATATGTAAAAATTGATTCGGTCCGAGAACACTCACGAGAAGTCTGAGACCAATGAGGGGACTAGCTTGGGCAGCGCCCGAGATCGTTTCATCACATCGCAAAGTGACCTTGTCGACCTTAACTTGTGCACAAAGGTGTGGATTCAAACTTGCCATTCTTAGGGTCGAGTAAGTGACCTGGCGAAGCCTAGCCTGCGACTTGAAGCTCACTAGATAGGAAGGCTAAATCATGTCTTGCCCCAACGATCAAATGGGATCCCACCTGCAACAGGCAGCTTACAGCTGAAAATAGAAGATTTAGTCTACACATTCTATCTTGTGTAATAAATACTGATGTAATAGATTTATTGCATATGTAATTACCATTGTAACCTCCTTTCCTCTATAAATATGAGGAAGGAGCCCCTTTGTAAAAGGAGAGAGGATTCCCTTGCTGAAACTCTGCAAAAAATTACTTTCCAATACATTAATAAATCTCTACCAAGGACGTAGGGTCTGATGACATTCAGATTTGGCCGAACTATGCTAAACCCTGTGTTTCCTCTTCTTCTCTTCCCCTCTAATTATTTTTCAGTCCTACCACACTCGAACTAATTGCAGGCCAGGGATCTCGAAGAATCCCCCGTTGGCTAGATTTTGGGGTCCTCTGTACAAACCAAAATCTATTGTCAACAACTAACTTCTTGTTTTATTTTCAAGTTGTTGGTTGAATGGTTCAAGGGCAGAAATTCATCACTTAAAGATAGGCCTAAAGTGGATAGCTGAGATTCATGCTCAAGCTTATGCCAAAAAGAAGCCCATTGTGCCACCCATTACTTAAATTGAGTCAGCACTACCAGTTGAGGTTACTTATAGCTTTTTTTGTGCCAATCAACCTGTTATTGCCCTAGTCACAACAAAATGTTAGCCATGAGGAAATGTAAAACTTCCTTTCAAAAACCAATTAAAGGCAAAGACAAGGAACCGAGCTCGCCCTACACTACTACCCCTTCTACAAAAAAAAAATCAAAGTGGGCAAGTGGAAGGAGCTATTGTTGATCGACACTCCTCAAGGAAACAATTTAGCTTTAATGCTATAGATAGCCTATGGTATAAGGATGCTAACTATAGTATGTTTTTGTGCAACTAGCTGCTTCTCCTACTTGACCATGATCCTACTAAGGAATTCATTCTTGACCATGGCCTACTATGTATGCTAAAGACTTTCACTATTTAGATGGCTTGCTCTGTTGCCAACCTACTAGCTACCATTCCATCTTTTGCTTTGAATGAAAAGAAGTTAGTGAAAATTGATGCCACTATTATAGAGGAATTACAAAAAATTTAGAGACCAAGTTGCAGGTAGTACTCAATTGGGACAAAAGTATTGCTTATCTCACTGATTGTATAGTCGAATTGGTGAAGGAGTGGTATGCTTTGTCTCACCAAAGTGAGGCATTGGCTACCAAATAGGATGCCCTATTGTAGAAGAGTGACAATTTGGCAAAGAAGCTATAAAGTCGAGCAGACCACAAGGTTACTTTTCAAAAAGAAATGATCATAGCTATACAAAAGGCTGAAGACCTTAGCTTTCCAATGATGTAGCTGGGATTTGCTAGTGCTATCAACCAGATTCAACACTTTGACTCAGAAGTCACTCTAGATTTGTCTAAGCTTTAGCAGGATAAAACATAAAAAAAGGTGCTGCAAAGCATGGCCAAAAAGTAGATTTGTCTTTTGGCTCCTTTTTTTTTTTTGTTGTAAACTTATGTTTCTTAGTGAATTTAATGAATATGTTTGTTTTCAGATTCTTGACATCTTAACTTAGGCTTCCAATAAGTCGATATGTTTTGTTTTTATTTTCAAAATGTGAGCCTCCAACGGGCCAGTGTCAAACAACCATGCTTCCTTTCACTATTGTCATCTTTGACCTTCATATGCACATGTTTTGACCAAGTTCACCTTGCAAATACCCATGAGTTGCTTGTCCTTCTGATGGCTAACACACCCTTTAATTTTACTAATTGACTACCTTGGGGAACCTTTTCCCATGGAATTGATCATTTGAGGGCCTTTACCTTTTCAAAGACTCTCCCAACTCCCATTATCTTATATTTTCTAAGAGCATTAATTTTTAACTTGGCTGTCATCTTAGCCACTCATTTTGGCTCTTTCTAGTTGTTGGATTTGGCTTGACTCTTTATATAAACTAGAACGTCTCTTTTGTTGGCCACAATATTACTCCATCGTTATGAATGTTGGTTGCTGTAATTTGCCCTTTCTTCCTTTGGCATTCTCCCTTAGTTCTTGATTGTGCCTTTTACTAGTGAATTTCTTTGTATCCTCCTAATTTTATTTTTAGCTGCTACTCTTTGATATATGCTAATACCAAAGGTCCTTTAAGATTGCTAACAGGATCCATGGGGTCTAAGCAATTACCAAAGTTCTATACCTGGGCTTAACTAAAGTGAGAGCCTGTTATGCCTCTAACCAACCAACTTAAGCCAAAATCGGCCATGGCCTTAATAGGTGGTTCATCCTCTCCTTGTTGTGCCCTCGCATCCTCCCTGCTTGGATGAAAGGTTCCCAACAAGGTTCCACTTTGGGCCCAAAGAATAATGTTACTACTGATAGATATGATGAATATTGGGACCTTCTATGCGATCTTTCTAGGCTTGACAATGAAATTAAGTCCCAGAAAGAACTTCTTGAAAAGGTGGTGAAGGATTTGAAGTATATTTTATGCAAAGACTTCATAGGAGGCCATTTAAAGCCATCTTCTATTTGAATTATAGTATTTGCTATTGTCCTTTTTATGTAAAGGCTATGCTGAATGACTATATGAATTTATATTTTGATGTTTTTGGCTCCCTAAATGACTGTATGTGTTTGTATTGCATTTCAATGCTTTTGCATATCTAAGCAACCATATCATAATTTTATATATACCAAGGGATGTACTCGAACCAAGGAACCTGCTCAAAATTTGATTATGTCATGGGATCTGCTTGGATTTTGTTTATACTAGGGGATTTGCTTAGATTTTGATTATACCAGGGGATTTGCCTAGACTGAAATGTGTGCTTGGATTTCAATTAAACTAGAGGATCTACCCAAATCAAGGGATCTACTTGGATTTTGATTATATCAAGGGATTTGCCCAAACAGAAGGGTCTACTCAGATTTTTTAGATATATAGGATGTAATTTTTCTTTATTTATCCTTGTTGGATACATTAAATACCACTCAGGTAGTTAAACTTGTACAAGATATCATTTGAGATGTGTGACATTCCATGTTTGGGGAATAGGTTTCCCTTATACAGTTTCAAGGTAGTAGGCACCATTGAGGAGGCTTTTCTATACTCTAAATGGCCCTTCCCATATGGTGGTCAACTATCTTTCATTTTGTGCTTTTTATGGGCCGTCTACTCTCTGTATGACCAAGTCTCCTTTTACAAAGGCCTTGCTCCTTATTCTTTTGTTTGCAACTTTGGCAATCTTTATTTTATAGCATTTGTTCCCTAATTAAGCTACTTCTTTTGTTTCAACTAGCATGTCTAGTTCTTCCTTCCTTCTCTCTTCATTTTTCTACTATTCATACTACTCCCTCCTTTTAGAAAATTGCCCCAATTTGACCAAGAGCATAGCTTCACTTTCATAAGTGAGTGTGAAAGGAGTTTCACAAGTAGTTAAGTGCATAATAGTTCTACACAACCACAGAACACTTAGTAACTCTTTGGCCCATCTTTCTTTTGCTTTGTTCCACAGTGCTTCTAGAATGATCCTATTTCCTAGTTCAGCTTATCCATTTGACTGGGGATGTTCAACAAAAGTGAACCATTGCTTGATTCCCAACCTTCAATTCAAAGCATGTGAGACTTTGTACCTTCACATAAGATATGAAAAGAGAAATATACCTTTGACAAAAATCTTGAAAGTCATAGCTGACAAACTATTTTCCATTATCTAATATAATTATGGCTAGGAGGCCAAGCATAAAAGACACTATTAGCAAGCTTCTTACATCTAAACTTATAACTTTAGAAATTTTACTTGCAGATGATATTTTTCCAAATGAATTTTTACACATTATTTAAAGTTATGGTTGCAATAGGTTCTACCTATTTCCATTTGTTGAAGTAGTCAACCACCACCACCAAATACATTAGCTGGCCAAGAGCTATTGGGGAAAGGTCCTAACAAATCAATGCCCACTGATCAAATAGCCACAAGGCAAAGATGGACATATGCTCAATGGCTGGTTGCTTCTGAACTTTTACAAATCTCTAGCATTTCTCACAACTTCGTATTAATTCTAAACCTTCTTATTTCCTTTTTGGCCAAAAATACCTCAACTGAATAGCCTTTAGCACAACAATCATTCCTACCATATGAAACCCACAAATACCTTCATGAATCTCCTTGAAAACATAATTAGCTTTACTTAATCGAAGACATCATAATGCTGGATGAGAGAAACTCTTCTTATATAACTACCTTCTTCTAGCAAAAAAGTGTGCCACTCGTAGTTTGACCTTTTTGGCTTCCTTTTTATCCTCTAGAAACTACCCTTCTTCCAAGAACTTTACTATCAAGTTAGCCAAGAAGATTCGTGCTCTACATACATCACCTTATCTATACATGGAGCTTGAAAGGTATCCTAGATTACCATTCTTTTATTCACTGCTGCTTTAGAGCTAGCCAGCTTGGCTAATGCATCTATACACTCATTCTTTTTCCTTAGGATCCTTACTAGTTCAAACCTAAACTCTTCTAACGAAGCCTTAGCAATGGTTGCATATTTTGCTAACATTGGCTCTTTTACTTCACAATCTCCTTTGACTTAAGCAATTACCAATTGATAATCACTCAAGACCTTCAAAGATCATGCCCTAACTTCTTTGGCTAACTTTAGCCTTGCTACTAATGCTTTATACTCTACCAAGCCATTCCTTGCTTTGAAATCAAATTTTAGCGAGTACTCTAAAACCAAGTCCATGGATCCTTCCAATATTACCCTTGCTCCACTACCTTTACCATTTGATGTGCCATCAATGTATAGCGTCCATGTCGATCGTCCACCCTAAGCTCTTCTACCTTTACCATTAACAACAAAGTCCACCAATACATGAGCCTTAACTACTTTCCTTGCTCCATATCGGAGCACATATTTAGACAGCTCTACTGATGAAACAACCAATCATCCTGCCAAGTCAGGCTTTTGCAAAACCTGCCACATTAGAGCATTTGTTTGAATAACAACTTGATAGCTTTGAAAGTAAGGCTTCAATTTCTGATACACTATTAACAAAGCAAAGGCCAATTTTTCTATCTTTTGATATGTCATCTTAGTGTTATGCAACGTATAACTCGTAAAGTATACGGGTCTCTACTCGTCCTTGGTTTCTTGAGAACTAAACTCACTACTTTTGTTATTGCTGCTAAGTATATGAACAATGTTTCCCTTAGCTTTGGTTAAGTAAGCCTGGGTGGTGTGGATAAAATATGTCTTTAATTCTTAGAAGGCTTATTCACATTTATTAGTCCATTCAAAATTTTTAACAATTTTAAGCAATTTAAAGAAAGGAGTATGTTTGTTAACTAACTTGGACATGAAATGTGCCAGGGCTGAGATCCTTCCATTAAGCACTTGCACTTCTTTCACTATTGTTAGGCTTCTCATGCTGATTATAGCTTAGCACTTGGATGGGTTAGCCTCAATACCTTGCTTTGTAATCATGAAGCCCAAGAATTTACCAACCCTTGCCTCAAATGCATACTTTTTCAGGTTCAACCTTATACAGAACTTCCTTAAAGTCTTAAAGGTTTCCTTCAAATCCCTCTAGTGTTGTTCTAAACTTCTCAATTTAACAATCTTGTCATCCACATGGACTTCCATGTTTCTTCCAATCAGACTAGTTAAAACCTTGTTCATCATTCTCTGGTAAGTTACCTTGGCATTTTTTAAATCGAATGACATGACCCTATCACAAAATTTTCTTGATTAGTGATGAATATCATTTTGCTCTCATCTTCAAGATGTATTCTTAACTAATTGTACACCAAAAAAGCATCTCCAAAGCTCAAAATTTTGAAGCTAATAGAACTATCTACTTATTGATCAATATTCAAAAGTGGGTATGAGTCCTTAGGGCAAGCCTTGTTAAGATCGGTGAAGTCCACACACTTTCACTACCCTACATTTAACATCTTTTCCACCTCTTCCTTTATCACTTGTTACCTCTCTGGCCCATGATTTCTTTTCTTCTACTAAATAGACCTTACACCTAGGTCAATCAAAGGTCTATGATAAGCCACTTCTAGATCAATTCCTAGTATATCAGTCGGTCGCTAGGAAAACACTTCAACATAACTCTATAGAAGTTCTATCAGTCTATTGTATTCTACATTTTGCAACTATTCTCTCATCATTATCCTCGAAGATCCTTTCTCCTTCCATGTCTAAACCCAGCTCTGAATGGCTAGAATTGTCTTGCTAAATGTCTGATAAGGTAGAATCCACCATTTGACATACACCTTTACTACCAACCATTGGTCCCATTGCACTAATGCTTTCCAGGGGTTTGGCCAAACTTGTTATATAACACTTCTGAGCAACCTATTGATGAACTCATACCTCCCCAATGCCTCCTTTCACTGAAAATTTTATCAACAAATGGGGGGTGGAAATGATAGCACTTGCTTAGTTCAATGATAACTTCCCTAAAATAGCATTGTAAGCATTATTTGGGGTAGCAACCACAAGTGTAACATCCAAATTTTTTATCAATTCTCTGGTTCCCAACATTAATCTTAGAGTAACCACTCCTTCTACTTGGACTTGCCCCCTGTGAAGCTAACCAGAACACCTATATAAGTGTTATACATATTTTTAGGAATATTCAAAGCATATGCAGCATGCAAGTATAAAATATCAATAAAATTTGCCTGATCGACAAGTATATGCTTAACAATGAAATTATGTAGTAGAGTTGAAATCACCATCAGATCATCATGATCCCTATCAACATCTTCAAAATCTTGCTCCATAAAAAAAATTAGCTGATAATGCTCTTTCCTTCTCTTTCTTTCTACTACCATGACTGCCTACAAATGCCTTTTTCTAGCATTACTAGAAGTTCTTCCACTTGCAAAATCATGAACAATTGTCTCCATAGTTCCTAGGATACGGAAACCCACTTCAATCTGCTTATCACCCGTTCGACTAGGCCAAGGAGATTGCTTTCTCTCCCTATCTTCTTTTTTCCCCTCCCTCATATGAAATTTTTTATACTTTGATAGATGACCACATCTTATAAGTGTCTCAATCTTGTCTTTTAAAGTAACACATTCTTCTATTATATGCCCATATAGAACTTGCAAAATTTGGACTTATTTGTTAGGGGTATTTGTGCCACTTCTATGGAGGGAATTTCATTAATTCTACTGCCCGAACCTTTTATATAATATTGCTAATTGGTGCATTCTATAATTTGTACTTGTTAAATTGGCCTTAGGAGACTTCTCTCTTAATTTAAAAGTCACTCTCTAGAGGTAAATTAGGTTATGGTATCAGGCAAGTTCCACTTCCTCCACATTGATGTATTTTTCTGAATGGGCTAAAAGTTCAGAGAGGGAAATGGTAGGGCACTTAGCTAATGAAAGGAAGGAATGGCTTAACCAAAGGCTTGTACTAATTTGATGCATGGCCACTCCCTCATTAAGATCTCGTATTTCCAGTGCCAATGTATTGAAATAAGCTAAATACTCAATAAAACTTTCTCACCATCCTTGTTGAAAGTTAACCAAAGTAGCTACCATCTTTTAGAGTACCCTACTGGTGGCAAAATGTGTAGAAAATGCATCAGCCAATTATCAAAAATTACCAATCGACTACTTTAGCAAAGTTGTGAACCATCATAAACTGGTTTTTTTGAGAGTTGTAGAAAAAATCCATACATTATAGCATTTGGAGCTCCTAACAACAACAATGATACTCAAAAGGCCACCAGGTGCTCTTGCGGATCAGTCGTGCCATCATAAAGGTCTATGTTTGATAGGGCTTAAAGCGAGCAGACAATGGAGTGGCCATCACAGCCATTAAGAAAAGGTGCCTTTCTTCCTGGTAGGAGGAAAATTGTCTAGATGTTTAGGTGAGGTCTATGGTGGGGTTCACCGGGTCATATTGTAACACCTTAGTAGAAAAAAATTGAAATCTGGTTAACTGTAATGAAAATTTCAAATTTTTTGTTGTGGTCCAAGTATAATTTTCCCTTTTTTCTCAAGGACTATAGCAAGAATTTAAGTGTCAGTGGTGGGGCCAAATTGTAATTTTTCCTATTTTTTTTCCCTATCTCCAATAGATTTCCCCCCATACTTTTATTTTCTTCAAAAAGCCCCCAGCATCATCGGCTTCCTCTGCTCCTCTACAACTTCTTCATCTCTGGCAACCCAGTTACCATCTAGCCTCCTCTTCTTTTTCTCTCCAGTTGGGCAACCTCTTTAGCATGCTAGTTCTTCAATTTAAGCTCTATTTGGCTTGGATCGAAGTTGCCACAAGCCTCCCCTATTTCAACCCTGCTTCTTTGGTGAACTGGATGGCCAGAATTGTAGCTAGTTTTTCTTCTCTGTTCCGTGCTGTCCAAGTAGTAGCTGGCCATTGGTCCTTTCTTTTTTAACAACTTTGATCTTCATTTTCTGTAACCCCATACTTTTCTCTATTTCTGACTGATCCCCTTTATTTTCAGTAACTCTGGCTACTAGGATCATGTAGCGCCGCCACTGATCAATTATCTAACCACTTTCCTCTAGCCCATTTCCATCTTCTTCTGTCTGAATAGGTTTTTCCAGTTTGTTACTCCTTCTTCCAGTCAATTAGCTTGTTGATGCCACCATGAGCAATGGACTACTCCAACCCCACCAGTGACATCCATCATCTCACTCCTTCAGCCAGCCTACTCTACCTTATTGGTATTGTGTAACAATGACCTCATTTCTCTGACTAGCCATTGCCACCATTGTCATCGCTACCACTAATGATAACTTCACCATCAATCTCCCTTCAATGGCCAGTGGCCTTATTTTACTTTTGCTTTACCTTTTTGAAAACACACCCAAACCTTAATCGGCCTCTAGGTAGTAGGTACTACTTCTTTTCATGATTGGTTTTTATCTATGAGAAATTATCCTATTGGAAATTTAAACATTAGAAACTATAATATTTGTAAAATAGAAAATCTATCACGAGGTTACGTGAACTTCATAACTAGGGTCTTATAAGTCATTCGGGAAAGTGGTAAATTAGAACAATTTCATTTGAAGTTATTTGAATGTCCTCAAGGTGAGTAGATAATCCTACTCTCTTTGTAAATCACATTTTACAATATGAAATAATTTTGCTATACAGATGTTAAAGTGTTTTAAATAACCGCAAGCGCACGGCGTAGTTCTGGCTAGTACCGGCGAATACGGGTCGATCCCATAGGGAAGTTATTTTAAGTACTAGAATCCTTACAATTCAACTATCCAAATCAATGATAAAGGAATAAAAGAAATAAAGAAAGATGGATAGGAAGTAAGAAAGTAAATAAACAATTAAAGAAAAGATTCAAATAAAAAGCCTAGGATTAGGATTCACCTCAATTATGATTTTCCTAATGTAAATTCTTTCCTTTCATGATTGCTTGGATTATTGGG
>JANHAO010024964.1:0-11471 GCA_026873985.1 Saraca asoca
CTTTTCACATATTCTTCCTTAGCTTCTTCTTAGTCCAAATGTACTTCGAACTCTTGCTTTTATCCATCTTTTCAAGCCTTTTTATAAACCTACACAAATAGGAAAATAAACCATAGCAGTACCAAAGAACAAACTAACAAAACTAGGGCAAAAGTAAAGTAAAAACCACAATTTAACAACCAATTAAGAGATAATTATCATCATAATAGTGTGCATTTTTCCCATTTATCAGGGCCCTTCTTCTAGCACTAAAATATTGACACCAAAATCTAGTCAACAAGTTAAGTTCAGTGTTACCCCTAACTACAAGCTAAATATGACAGAAAATAGTGGAAGAAGGTAGTAGAGAAGAAGAAGAAATAACACCAGGAGTTTATCATGGTTCAGCTAAAGCTAGTTTGGCCCCTATGTCCATGGTGATCTTTTATTATACACTGCAAGTTTTGGTTTTACAGGGTATGAGTACAATAATGGAGTTCTCTAGATGAACAGTGCTTACTCTCAATACTGGTAGAGTTTTCGCATGTATCTCGCTCTCCTTTCTCATGATGACCCCCTCTTTCTATTTATAGAAATAGGGAGGGTTACAAGTGTAATTTTATAAATAACAAAATAATTACTTTCACCGTTTAGGGCATTTAATGCTTGGTGCTGGATAATTGATGCTGGGCAAATTATTGTCAGATTTCTGGGGAGCTAATGTGTAAGTTTGGAGGCTGAGCTGTCAGCAGGAAGCGTGTGCCTTAGGTTGCTGCCTGCGTTTTGTACAAGTATCTGTTGTTAGTGGGCGAGCTGGAAGTTGAGTGGGCTGATGGCTCTGGCCAATCTCATCATCTGTACCTGGTCGTTCCTCCGAAGACCGCAGGTTCTTCACTGAGGGGTCGAAAGTCTCTTCAGTGAGCTACACCCTTTCTTCGTGACATTACGAGATGCCTCCAGCTCACACCCGACAATCGAGGGTCCTCGCTCAGCGACCTCGAACTCCATCCTGGAACTCTGTGCTGGACCTCCACTGGTCTAAGTGGGCTTCCAATTGGATCTTGACCGGCCCAAAACATGCTTCCAAAAAATCCATATAACAAATGTAATGGAGTCATATAAAAAAAATTGAAAACATGCATATTAAAATTACATAGGTTAGTTTGTTGGAATATTTTTCTATTGAACTACCATTAATTAGGTTTTTTATTTGTTTTACAAAATAAACTGAATTTGACCCTAGAGTAGCATGTATAATGTCTAGTTTTGTGATTTTTATTTATGGACAAAAGATATTTGTTGACTAATGTGTTTGCAGCAAAGTGTGGATCCAATAATGTACTGGTTTCTTGATGGGTGAGCCTAGTGAGATTTTCTATTCTACTGGGGTTAGGTCTCCCTAATCACTCTACATGATGATTCTCTCTAAAGTTATCAAAAAATATTTTCTCTAATAACTTATGTTATCCTATCGAGTGTTGCAAAAAAAAAAAAAATAGGAATATCTAATCTATGTTCTAATTATTTACTTGATTATCATTAGTAAAGGTAAGAATTTTATTTTACAATTATACATTTGATATTCTAATTTTTATGTAAGTTTCAATCTATTATTAACATGTGGTATTAGAGCCTATTACATGAATTCATGATTCAAATGAATGTTTGTTTTATAACACTTGTAAAGTAATTTTTATCTTATATGGGACTTAATAATAATTGTGCTTTATAGTTTTGAATATTGCAATTTATTTTTTTGGATTATGTGATAATTGCATGATCATAGTTCTATGAAATTGATTGAGGATTATTTTAGATCATGATTTTATGAAGCCAACGCATATAAATTTGTATGTTTTAGTTGGATAATTTGTGCAGAATTTTGTGAAAATTGCTTTATGGTGTTAGTTAGGATTCTTGAATTAGGATTATTATTTTATTATTATTATTTGGTTTTGGATCATGGTTACTCATTAATAATTTGGAATAAATTGAAAAAATTAAGATCAAATTAAACGACATTTTTGGATTCATTTTTTGCATTAGTGAGTTTTTCTTAAACAACATTGTTTTGAAATTTATTGTTTTTGTCAATGTCGTCATCATCGATAATGCTTGCCGCTGAAGTGCTATCATCCGTCAATGGTTGTGCCGTTGAAATTCCCTCGAATACCCTAAAATTACACTTGCAAAAGCTTTATGGAAGCAACAAAGGCAACTAGATTCCTAGGCAAAACTAGAAAAGATGAAGTGCAATTGCACTTTAACGTGAAACCTACTCTCCCACCTGAGAGCATAGGGCCTACATGTCACCTTTTGGGAATTGGTTTTTAACAATTTTTTTGCCATTGCGATCCATTCTCCATATAGTATTCTTTTATAATTTTTAATCATTTTTTTCATAGTGAAAAATATTTATTATATATTTATCTCATTTTAATTAATTTAAAAATATTTTTTAGTAAAATAAAATTATAGTATTTTTTTGGAAAAATACTATAATATGCCTACTACATGCTGGTAGTCTTCATTCTCCACAATCGTACTATGGTTAGTACACTCTCTTGGAAAATTTGGATATAAATGTTAAAAATTAACAATAATTAATTAATATCTAAATAAAATATGAGATTGTGAAATGTAATACAATGTAGGGTTTTAATGGTCAGTATTCCTACATGTTGCTTAGTGCCCCATAATGGACTAGTCATATTTTACAAATAATTATTTTTAAATTATTTAAATGTTAGTTCTAAGCTTGATTTGTATATCCTGGATCTTTTTTGGAGGTTTATCGATTAATGCTAGTAATTTTTATCAAAATGAAATTATTCATGTTGATTTATAAGTTCTTCAAGCTATAAATATTATAGGATTGATTTCTAATTATTTCATTCAACTATCTATCTAGAAGGGATTATTGTGTGTTTTAATTAGAAATATGCTTATTGAAATAATTTATAATTATTTCATACAATGGCCTACCTAAAGGGGATTGTTGTATGTGTAGTTGGAAATTGATTTATTGAATCATTTTTATTTTTGGATTTACTTTATTATTGTGAATTTATCTGCCCAAAGGGGATAAATTTTCAATAATTAAGTATTATCTCGGCTGGCTTCTTTTTTAGAAAGGTCTCTATATGCTGTATTCTTTGTCCAGAGGGAAGGATGTAATGATATTTTACATACTCCTAAGTATGACTATTATTAAATACCCTAAACTAATATATTGCATTTTTGTTTTAATTTTTACACTTTTTTGTTGTTAATAACAACAATGTGACTATTGAATTGTTGCATGGTGCAAATTATAAGAGATGGAAGCAAGATATAGATTTCACTTTTACTAACCTTGATCTAGCTTTGTATGAACAAAAGCCACTAACACTTACTATTGAAAGCAATTCAAAGCAAAAAGATTACTATGCTAGACGGGAGAGATCAAATAGGCTCAACCTATCACTATTAAGAGATTTGTTCTTGAAAATTTATGGAGTTGTTTACTAGAGACCAATAAAGCCAGAAAACTTTGTGATGCTATAGGGCAGAGGTATTACGTATTTGATAATATTGAATCTAGATGCCTGATGAAGGAACTGACAACTATGAAATATGATAATGTTAGGGGTGTAAAAGAGTTCATTATCATGATGCTTCATCTCCAAACTAGGTTGAAAGCACTAAAGATTAATTTGACTAATTCCTTTCTTGTTCTACATGCCTTGAATTCCTTATCTCCAAAATTCAGCCAAATCAAGACAGCCTACAACACCTTAAGTGAACCCTAGAACATTAATGAGCTTATCACTAAGAGTGTTGTTAAGGAAGAAAGTTGAAGAAAGAAATGATTGAAATGAGCCTTTTAACCCACACAAAATCATTTCCAAGAAAGAGCCTAACTAGTAAGAGAAAAAAATCTAAATTTCATGCTCCTAAGGACAATTCACATAAGTCTTAGAAGGCCTAAAGGCATAGTAATAACAACAATACCGGTCATAAAACCACAAGTAGGAGATTATTCAAAAGAATACAGTGTACTATTATTGTCATCAAAAAGGTTATAAGAGGAACAAGTGCTTTAGGTTCAAGTCTTGGTTAGAGAAGAAAAATGGCAATAAGGAAGGTAAACCCCTAACCTTTGCTTTTTTTGAATCAAATTTAGTTGATGTCCCTATAAATTGTCAGTGGTTTGATAGTAGTTCCACAACACATATTGCTATCACTTTGTAGGAGTTTGTAAGCAAGTGAAGACTAAGTGAGAGGGAGTTTAAGCTTAAAGTAGCCAATGATCTTGAAGTCATAGTTGAATTTGTAGATGTTATTTTACATTTAAAAAACTCTATTGAAATTAATTTGATAGTAGTTTTTATATACCTTCTTTTAGTCGTAATTTAGTTTCAATTTCTCTTTTGGAGAAGCTTGGATGTAAATTTCTTTTTAGTAATGGAAAGGTTGATATTTTGTTAAATTTTGAATCTATGATTTTGCTATTATTGATAATGGATTGTATAGATTGCTTTTAGCCTTTAATAGTCCTTATGCTTCCTGGAATGTTGAAAATGTGGTTGCAAAAGAGACCTAAAATTAAGGAAAGATCATTAGTATTGTGGTATAGGCTATTATGACATATATTTAAGGAAGTAGAGAGGTTAATTAAAGAAAATATTCGTCCTTCCTTAGGTTTCAATGATATGGATAACTGTGTGAACTATATTAAAGATAAATTAACTAACACTAAAAAGAAAGGCATTGCTCGTAGTTTTGACATTTTAGAGAAAGTTCATATCAATGTATTTGGACTATACTTTACTATTATTTGTGGTTGTCATTACTTTGTCACATTCATTGATGACTTTTCTCGATACAGCTATCTTTATTTGATAAAAGAAAAATTGGTGTACTTGAGAAATTCAAAATCTTCAAAATTGAAATTGAAAAGCAATTAAGAAAAGTTATTAAGATTGTGAAATCTAACCTAGATGGTGAAGATTATGGCAAGCATGATTTGTCTAGACAGCACATGGTACTATTTGCCAAACTTTATAGGAATATGGAATTGTTCCATAGTATACCATGCTTAGTAGTCATAAGCAAAATAGCGTCACCTAAAGGCAAAGTCACACACTTAAAGATATGATGAGTGAAACCAATTTGCTAGAATTTTTGTGCGATAAAGCCATTAAAACTTTTTGGTATATCTTTAACTAAGTTCCATGCAAGTTCACACTCAAAATACTTTTTAAGTTTTGGACTGTTAGGAAACCTAGCTTAAATCACTTTCGGGTTTAGGAATGTCCATCTAAGGTCAAAATTTATAACTCAATTGAGAAAAAGCTTGATCCAAGATTGGTTCATTACTATTTCACTAGGCATCTAGATCATACAAAATGAAATAAGTTCTACTATCCTATAAGAGGTTAAAAAAATAGTTAATCTTATGAATGTAAAGTTTTTTGAGTTTGACATTGTAGATGTGGTATCAAATCCAAGGCACGATAAAGTATAAAAGGAGGCTTTTACTATCTCGATCCCACTAACTATACCTGGTCAGAGTATTATATCTATACCATATGCTCACACTAGAATACATCAGAATAATGAACCCTTAGTCATTGTTTCAACTAATGTTGAAGCTCCTATAGTTGTTCTCACTCAAGATCCTTAACATGTTTAACTCATAGGACAAATTCCGATCAGGAGGTTAGTTAGACAGAGAAAAGCGACAATCTCTAATGACTATTATATTTATCTTGGAGAGAGTGAGTATAACATTGGGCATATTATTGATCCCACTTCATATAGTCAAGTAGTAAACAATCACCACTTTGATTTGTGGATGAATGCCATGAAGTAAGAAATTTAGTTGATGATTGATAATAAAGTGTAGGATCTAGTTAAACTTTTAGAAAATTGCAAGGCAATTGACAGCAAATGGGTGTACAAGACCAAAAAATACTTAAATGGCAAGATTAAATGGTTTGAAGTGAGATTGGTGGCCAAAGGTTTCACTCAAACAAAGAGAGTTTTGACTATACTAAGACTTTTTCCCTAGCCTCTTATAAAGACTCCTTCAGGATTATTGTCGCTTTAATTGCACATTTTGACTTAGAGCTTTACCAAATAGACATTCAAATAGCTTTTCTTAATAGTGAACTCGTAAAAGAAATCTACATGAAACAATCTGACAGTTTTTAGGTCATCAGATGTGAAAACATGGTATACGATTGTAAAAATCAATATATGGTTTAAAATAAGCATCTCGACAATGGTATTTGAAATTTGATAAGTTGGTTAAATCTGTGAGTTTCATTAAAAATAAAGTTACTCAATGTATTTATCTTAAGGTCAATGGGAGCAATTTTATTTTCTTTGTGCTATATGTTAATGTTATTTTGTTAGCTAGCAATAGCTTTGGATTGCTACATAATACCAAACAAATGTAGTCCAAAACTTTTTACATGAAAGATCTTAGTCAAGCATATCTTGTTTTGGAAATATAGATTTATAGAGGCAAAACCCTAACTTGTTGGTTTTGTCTTAGAGATCGTACATTGACAAGATTCTTGAAAGATTTGAAATGCAGAACTATAAACTTAAGGATGTTCTAGTCGTCAAAGGTGATAGGTTTAGCAATAAGTAATGCTCAACAGATGAGATAGAGAAATAGTTGATATAAAATGTGTCTTATACAAATGTAGTAAAAATTTTGATGTATGCTCAAGTTTATACTAGACCGAATTTAGCTTATGTGGTTGGTGTTCTTGGCAAATATTTGTCTAACCCTAGGAAAAATCATTAGCATATTGCCAAGAAAGTGACAAGGTACTTGCAAAAGACCAAGGATTACATGCTCGTCATAGGAAAGTTAATAATCTAGAAGTAATTGGATACATAGATTCAAATTTTTTTGGATGCTCTGACGATTTTAAATCTACTTCAGATTACATCTTCATGATAGCTGGATGCACTATATCTTAGAAAAGTGTCAAGCAAACCTTAATGGCTTCTTCCACCATGCAAGCAGAGTTTGTTGCTTGCTATGGTGTTGTTTCTTGTTGATAGTGAAATTTGGTCAACAGATATCAGTTTAGAATCACCCCAAGCTACAAGTTGAAGAAGTAAACTAAAGGAAGAGGAAGAAGAAGAAGCACAAAGGAAGAGTAACAAAACACCAAAAGCTTTTACATGGTTTGACTAAAGCCAATCGGCCCTTACATTCACTGAGATTTTTATTAGCTTTTACGTGATGGTTTTCTATCCCACTTAATCGAAGATACAAGGCTTAATGATAATCTGGTAGTGTCTCTACATACAGTATTTTTCACACCTTATACATAGGTTTCCTCCCCTTAGGGGAGGGCTACAATTGTAATTTGTTCTATAATCAAAATGATTATTTTTGCAGCATAAGGCAATAAATACTTGGCGTTTGATAATAAATGTTGGGCAAATCATTATCAGACTGTTGGGAGCTGATGTGTCAATTTCAGAGGCTGATTTGTTGGTTAGAGACATGTGCCTTTTACTGATGACTAGGCTTCCGCATTGGTGCCCAGCTCGCTTATCCCAATGACCTTAGTTGGTACTGGGTGACCTGCTGTCTAGTGGAGTCGGCCTTACCACTCACCCATCCAGAACAAACCTGGTGAAAAAATGGTCTGGATGTCGTGCTTTGTTTAGCGAGTTGGTCCCGAGTATTGGTCCTATTTAGCGACCTTGGATCATAGGTGGTAAACTGGTATCCCACTCAGTGTCCTCGATTGTTACGTGTCCTGGGCTTCTTTTTGGTTGGGCTTTGTTTCTTATTAGTTTTTAACCAATCTATTCTGAGTGGACTGGAAAATGCTTATAACATTAAGCCCCTCAACTCTTAGTTCACTTTACAGACTAGGAGTTGTATTTCACCAGTAGAGTCTTTGCTCGTAATTTTCTTATCCTGGAAGTGTCACAGTTATGACCTAGCAAGTTGCAGATTACATCGATAGTTCCCATGAACTGTGATCTAGCAACCGTTGACTGACACAGGCGCTCACTGAACCAATTCTAGGCCAATTGGTCTTATTATTTTGTTCCAGTCAGTAGCGAAACTGACATCAGTGTGCCTTTTGTCGATCATGAGTTTGGGCATCAAAATGCTTGAGCATTTATTAGTCGCGAGGTCATTTTTAGCTACACGAGGACATCCTGATCCATGTAGGAATTTGGTGTCACCAATACTTCTTAAACACGGATCTGATATTACTCGTGTAAGAGTTTTATGCCCAAGGCACTTCTTAGACGCGGGATCTTTGGATGATCCTTCGAACCTGACCGAGCATACCTCGACTGTTAGGTAAGGATGCCTTTATGGCATGCCCACACAAGAGTTTGGTGCTCAAGAAACTTCTTGGACGTGGGTCGCACAAAGGTTTGGTGCGTGGTTAGCACTTCTTGGACATGAGATCTCTGGATGATCCCTCGAACCTGACCGAGCGTACCTTGATTGTTAGGTGAGGATGCCTTTACAGCATGCCTGCGTAAGAGTTTGGTGCTTAAAGCACTTCTTGGACGCGGCTCATGCAAGAGTTTGGTACGTGGTCAGCACTTCTTGGACGTAACTCACGCAAGAGTTTGGTACGTGGTCAGCACTTCTTGGACGCAAGATCCCTAGATGATCCCTCGAACCTAATCGGGCATACCTCGATCGTCAGGTGAAGATGCCTTTGTGGCATGCCTGCGCAAGAGTTTGGTGCTCGAGATACTTTTTAGATGTGACTCACATAAGAGTTTGATGCATGATTAGCACTTCTTGGACGCAAGATCCCTAGATAATCCCTCAAACCTGATCGCGTGTACCTTGATCGTCAAGTAAGAATGCCTTTGTGGCATACCCACATAAGAGTTTAGTGCTCGAGGCACTTCTTGGATGTGGCTCGTGCAAGAATTTGATGCGTGGTTAGCACTTCTTGGACTTGAAATCTCTGAATGATCCCTTGAACCTAATAGGGGTACCTTGATCATCAGGTGAGGATGCCTCTGTGGCATACCCACATAAAAGTTTGGTGCTCAAGCCACTTCTTGGACATGGCTCACGCAAAAGTTTGGTGCGTGGTTAGCACTTCTTGGATGCGAGATCTCTGGATGATCCTTCAAACCTAACCAAGTGTACCTCAATCGTCAGGTGAGGATGCCTTTACGGCATGCTCGCGTAAGAGTTTGGTGCTTAAGGCACTTCTTGGACATGGCTCGCACAAAAGTTTGGTACATGGTTAGCACTTCTTGGACATGAGATCTCTGGATGATCCCTCGAACCTGATCGAGTGTACCTCGATCGTCAAGTGAGGATGCCTTTGTGGCATGCCCGCGTAAGAGTTTGGTGCTTGAGGCACTTCTTAGACGTGACTCGTGCAAGAGTTTGGTGCATGATTAGCACTTCTTAGGCATGAGATCTCTAGAGCCAGGGATTATGATTAGCTATTTGTGGTCTAAGGCCTCATAAGTCATCAGGCACACTTTCATTTCCCTTTGTAGGTGACTTTTCAATTTCTTGTGACTACGACATAATGATTACTCCTACCTTAGGTGCGTATGCACACTGTTATTGTTAGCTCTTTGTCAGCACTTACTAAACCATTAGATCATGGGTAGTTGAGGGGATCCCTGATTTGACGGTGATGTCGCATACTTTATAAGTGAAAGGAGGGCTTCTCCTTCTCCCTTGTTTGTCATTGGACACTTAAAGAAAAACCAGATCTCTTTTTATGCACTTCCTCTATCATTCACTGCAATCGCATTCTATCTTTTGCATTCCTTAGTGCCATTTCATTTTCTCGACTGTGACCCAGGCTCCATTCATTAGAAAAGCATCTTTTTACGTGATCCCAGATCTTCTGTTTCGGTTAGTCACAGTAAGCTTTCCTTTACTTTGTCGTTTCTTAGTCTCTTCACTCCATAATCTATGGAGCCTATTTATTATTGTTTGAGGAATGAGAATGCTAGTTGAGGTTAATTGTTTGCGCATATCCTTTTCTCTTCTTTTCTATTCTAGTTCAATTTATTCAATTGGTCTCGTTAATGGATTCTAGGTCTTCTATTCACTATTTCAAGTCTAGCATTTGTCATACAGGCCTCATGATTTGACCGTTGAATCCTGCTCATCAGTAGGAGTCTAGGTTGTAGATGAGTGACTCGGGGTGTTCATGGCCTACCACATAGGGAGCTGTTAGCCTTAGTTTTTAGTAAGGTCTTATTGTAATGACTTGACAAGTCTTTTTCCCTTGTGTAGATGGGCATAAGTCATGGACGCCACCATCCTCGCAATAGGAATGAAGGTGATGAATCCGACTCCTCAACCTAGAATGTGAGGTTAGCGTAATGCCCCGGTAGAGCAACTTCAAGGAGTGGGGAAGTCGCCAAGGATTTTACTGCCCATTCAAATCCCGTCGAGGCTCAAGAGGTCACTGTGGATCCACGACCATTGGATCGTCATGTGTTCAGTACGCATGCTTCCTCCATTCATTATCGTGAGCTACAAAAAGTGGTCCAGACATACCGGATCCCCAGGGGGTGTCATCTCATGACTCCGTCTCTAGATGATCACGCGGCCTATCTGCCTCCAGGATTCATTGCCATTAGTTTCCTGTAACTTGTAGTGGGCCTTAGATTTCCAATCCATCCCTTTATTATTGATTTCCTAAACAAGGTGAGGCTTAATCTAGCCCAACTTACTCCGAACTCCTTCACCCAGCTTATTTCATTGGCACTGATCTATTTGGGCAATGGCTTTTCACCACTGTCAGTTGAGGTTTTATGCTATTTGTTTAGCCTTAGTTATGCGAGCACATCAGATGAGTTTTATTATCTCATAGCCCGACTGATGGCACACAAAAAATTTTTGCCTCAGGGGAATGCTAAAGGAAAATCTAATGCAGGTCATTATAAGACCCCAGTGGTTTTATATCTCATGTCCTTCCCTACGCGATCTCCAAAACTTTAGATTCATTGTTACTCCCAGTAAGCAAACTTAGAGTCATAAACTTAGTCTTGTCCACATTCATCCCTGATCACAACTTGTCTTATTTTTACAGATGGGAGCAACTAGAAACCAGTTTTATGGGAGGAAGAACTTGGAGTCTTAGATCGGTTCACTTCCACCAAGGACCTTGAAAATGACTTTCATTTTGACAACGATCTTTTTTGGTTCCACAAGCTTTCTCTAGCCAAAAATATCGAAGTTACAAAGGAGATAGGTGTTGTCCTACCATACCGATCCATCCAACCAATTTCTCGGACTATAATAAAATGTTGGAACTCATTCTGAGGTCACCACCCTCTAATGATGAGGAGATCGCTCTGAACCCTGACATGGTCATAGTGTTAGGTTTCCTTGGCTTAAGGGGCAGCAAAGGGATGAAATTTCAAAAATTTTCTTCCCCCCTTAGGCTAAGGAAACTCCCATAGACCCACCAATTAGAGGTCTCAAGGCATCCTAGATCAAATCTAGAATGAAG
>JANHAO010024965.1:0-11467 GCA_026873985.1 Saraca asoca
TTTTTATGATACATTTTATAATTTTTATATAATATTATCTACAATCAAGCATCACATTACACCAAATACAAAAAACTAGGTAGTTTCCTTTGAGAGGGGCTTATTTGTAGTCATTTCAATTTCAAATAACTTAATTTTAACTGTTGTCATGAAAATATTGTTAGATTAAGTATTAGGTATAATATTCTATATTAATAATGTGAATATGAATTCCTACAAACTAACCTTAGATATAAATTTAAGTATAATGATTATAATACTAATATTTCATTCAAACATGTAAATATCATTTAAACAACAATGGAAATATAACTAATTTGACATAATAGTTGTTGTCAATATCTAATGTAACAATCTACTCTTTAATTCTATTAACTCTTTAAGTAAGTTGTTTTAAAATTGTCAATTTTTTTTAAGTTTTCATTATAAAAAAATAAATGGGACTTTGCTTGAAAGGAAATAACTAAATGAAAGATGAAACGTAAATGCATAATCTCATAAATATGCAGAGGTACAAATACAAAATATCCAATACATATAAACCAAAAATAAACATAAGTATGTTTTTAAAGGGGGCTCCACTCTAAAAAATGCAACTTCAAGTCTAGAGTTATTTACTCCGCAGAAATCATAAAACATCTTTAGGCTTTTTACAAAAATACTAACATAATGAGCATACTATTGGAATATGTTGTCAAAGTATCCCTCTGGGAAAAGAGCTGGGATGCCCAATATCCTCATGTATTCACACTTAACATTGTAAATTAAATGGTTGGAATGTAGATCCATGAACAAGATGTAATGAAAGTGGATGCAAATGATCCCTATTGAGTGGTTGATAGTGGTCACTATGTTATTTTCATATGACAATATCTTACTGGGGTGGTGCATGTGCAGTACCTAAAAAAATTTAACAAAAGATAAGTCATATAAACTTAGTGAGTAACACTTCATACAAACTACTCTAGCACGCTAGTTGTTTTATGTATTTTTGTCTAATTTCCATCCCTTAAGGATATTAGATTGTTGTTTTGATTTTTAATAAAATTCATTATAAGGATTTGTATATTTATCATTTCTATAAGAGAGATTTATGAACTTAATTATGCCTTATGTACTATATCCAAGTTTATACAAATTATTTTATGCATTTCTTTCTCTTACAACTATACTTAGGTCCTTTTTCTGCATGAACTCATTCGTAGCAATAATTTTCAAGTATACAACGTGACTTTACACCTTCCTTCATGTTTAAATCACAATCAAACGACTATTGGCATAATTTCACAATCATACTTCCATGATTGAGAATCAATGATGATAAGTAAAAATGATAAATATATTTCAATCTCATATCATGAAATATAATACCTATCTTTTAGGCTCAATTTTTGTGGGCCAACAGCCTACACATGGACTTTCAAAGACATAGAACCATGGTTAATAATAATTTCAAGAAAGCATATTTAAACTAAACCATGCAATGCCCATTGGCCCATATCATCCAAATCAATCCAACAAGTACAAGAGAACTAAAATCACACCTTACCATGCAAATTTCATAACCTATTTTGGGCAAGTATGGTTCAACCACTAAGTCATTTTTATGCTTTCGGATTTTATTTTTTCCAAACTACCAAGTCAGTAATTCATATTTCAAATATATAGTCAAGATTTCATATAGCACTCAATAAACAAACATGTTACCATATGAAAACCCTTTATGGCCGAACCACTCAGACTTTTTATTTAAATTTTTTTTATTGATCAAACTTACAAGTAAGATGCATAAAAATCAAATGACATTAAATAAGTAGATTCACATGCAATCTTTGATGCACCCATCATTGTCATAATATTCACTCAAAACCATTGATTTTAATTTTTTGTTCCTATTTACCCCTATTTCATAAGTTTTCATTACCTAAACTCACAAGAATGAATATTATGACAAGTTTTTGGCCACCCTAGTAAAATAATTTCCATCCTCAAAGGCAATAGGACTAAGTCTCAAGTATGATTATGTTCTAAAACATTCATCTCCTCTTCCATTGTAATGTTACAACCAAGATATAAATATGCTTCAACTATTTTAAGTACTGTTATAGAATCTAAAAAGGCCACAAAAGACTAACAAGGATGTTATAAATTATTATATGACATAAAGGAAGATAGAGGATAAGTGCATGACCACTTACCTTTTTTGAGAGACATAGGAAGGTATAAACTTGTATTACAAAGTGGTGGTGGAGGTAAAGATAAAAAAAAAAAAGTGAATCTTAAGTTGAAGATGGTATAGGCAAAGGTTGTGACTTATGTTTTGTAATAGTAACCACATTCTATTATTGAGAACGTTAAGTATAAACTTGTGTTATGGGTGATCGTGTAACCTTAGGAGTAAAAGTGTAAACAAGAAAATCATCCTCAGATTGAATTAAAGGAGAAACATGAGCAAAAGACATAAAAGTAGATACATCAAAGAAAAGCTTTTATTCAGAAAAATGTAACATCAACCAAAACTACAAATCAGGTGAAAAACAACAATACCTTTTCTGAAAACAAGAATACCTAACAAATATACATTTCAAAGCTTTAGGATCAAATTCAGACATATGAGGCTGAACATTTTAAACAAAACAAGTACAATTAAACACATAAAGTGGAATACCAAACAATGCACAAGAAAGAAATAGCACTAAGTAAGGAATTTGATCATTTAAGATATAAGATGGCATACGATTAATCAAATGGCATGCAATAGCAACTGCATCTACCCAAAATACCTTAGGCATTTTCATATGAAATAAGAAAGCTCTTGCGGTTTCCAACAAATGTTTATTTTTTCTTTCAGCCACCTCACTTTGTCGAGAGGTTACAACACATGAAGATTAATGAATTATGCCTTGTTGAGATAAAAAGGTGGAGAAAGTAGTAGAGAAATACTATTTGGCATTATCACTTCTTAGAATACAAATATTTGACTTGAATTGGGTTCCTATTTCAACACAAAAATCAGAGAAGACAGAGAATAATTCAAAATGATTTTCCATAAAATATGACCATGTGACCCAAGAATAGTCATCAACAAATGTCACAAAATAATAGAAACTAGATTTGAAACAACTGGAAAAAGACCCAAAATATCTAAATGACCTATTTCTAGAAGGGACACAACTTGTTTATTTTCTTTAGATAAATAAGAGAATATAATGTTTTACCAACTGACATGATTCACAGTCTAAAGTAGAAACTAACTTTAAACTTGCACAAAGTTTCTTTAAAATGGAAGTGATGGATAACTAAAACGACCATGAATCTGAAGAATGGAAGAGGCATTGGCACTAGTATAAGTAGTCGACTATGGCATTACATCAAAAGGTACATCAAGAACATATAAGCCTCCTGACTCATGACCACCGCCCACAATCCTCTTCGTCCCAAGATTTTGAAATACACAACAATCAAGAAAGAAATAAACACCATAGTTAAAAGTTTTAGTAATTTTGTTGACAGATGAAAGATTCAAAGGAAAGTTAGGTAAGCATAAGATTGAAGGTAGAAACAAAGATCTAGTAAGTTGTGTAATACCACTCCCTATGATAAGAGCAAAAGATCCATTTGCTAGTGTGACAGAAGGTAAATTAGGAAAAGGGCTAAAGCTAGACAAGATACCTGTATTTTTAGTCATGTGATTAGTAGCACTTGAGTCAATGAATCAGCCATGAGAATTGGTGGAAAAATAAGCTATAGGGTTACTGTTAGAACAAAAGTAGCAATGGAAGAAGTAATGAGCTATTGAGAAGCGTGAAACTATGTAAGGTGTATGTACTCATCAACTAGAACATAAATAGTCATTGAAGCTTTTCAGATGTTACTCTCGTAGGAGAAGGTGTAGGTACAAATCCTTTTAAGTAGCAACATTAGCAAATTTCTGAAATTGTGGCAGTTTCCTTTGTAACTTCCTATAATATTTCTTCAAAAGGTCTATCTCACCACAATGAAAATAAGTACATGGTCCATTTCTCCCACCTCCTTTACCACCTTTAGTGCCACTTCTACCACCTCAAGTACTTTCAATTTTTGAATTGGAACTTAAGGCAATAGGCTCCCTAGGAATAGACCCATTATAGAATCCTTGCAAGCCAATTATAGCCTAGAGTATACCTTAGACAATTAAGGAAGCTTTGCTTCTATATGTAGTTAAGTATGAGCAACTTCATACTTTGAATCCATCTTTACTAAAAAAACACTACATAATTATTTCTTCTCGTTGTTCTTGCATTTTCTTAACATCAACTTCAATTCAATACAATTGCTTCATCTCCTGAAACATTCATTAAAATCCGTGTAATACTAAAACAAAGTTCTCCCATTTCTTTTTCAGCTTGATATACTCTAGATAACAAGTCATGAACATCAAACAAATTTTGGTTGCTAGCATAAAGTGACTCTTAGTATTCCTATGACTATTTTACTATAGTACAATGCCCTACTAGATCTTGTACATGATTCTTCATTAAATTCACAATTTGATTAAAAAGCCTATCATCTTCCTTTAATCGCTTTTCTTTAACTTCCTTGAGTGGATCATTAATCGGATGGGTTCCTATGTTATTACAAGACATAGGACCTTTAACAAATCCCTTCTACAACACATAATTCATGTCATTCAGTCTTTTATATGTAATTCTTATGTTAGAGGAGATAACCTTAGCTACTAATTTCTTTTCATCAGCCATAGATAAGAAAATAAGGCAGAATAACATCTCAAATTGACTTAAATAAGAGAAATCCAAAAATAGAATATTACAGCTTGGATTATAGCAAATTCTAGACTATTCATAATATACAAATCACCAAATTCTACCCTAACAAACTAAAATAAGATAATGTTCCAAAAATAGAATATTTGAACCTATTTGGCAGCAAAATCTAATTTGCACGATAGTACCCAGACCACCAAAATTCTTTACTACCCTATCTTATGTGAGACATCCTTGACTCACACCTAAACCAACCATGATCTTCATTTTGGTCACCTTAATTCATTGGCCCCAAACCTATTAGGTTCACAATAAAGAAAGTAGAAAATCAAGGAAAAAGTAACAGTCGATCAAACTTTGAGATATTTACCAAAAAAAAAAAAGTTGGAGTTCAAGAAAAAGAAAAGAAAATAGGAAGCGTATACTATTTTGTTGTTATCCTAGGAATCAAGTTATTCTGATACAATGTTATTGAGAAAACGAGAACAAAATAAGAGAGTTTAGATGTCGTAACCCTTAAATTAGGTTAGGCGCAGTGTATATATTAATATATAACAAATTGCAGCAACAAAACAAAGTCCTATAATAATAAGGGATCCTAACAAAATAAGGAAAATAATAGAAACTAAGGAATTAATAATTAAGCCCAATAAGAGGCATTTCTTAACATAAAGCTTATAGTATAGCTGAGTCTTTATTTTCTTTAGTTAATTCTGATTTATGGGGACCTCATGTCAATTTCATTTTAGTTTTTTGATATTTTGTTACTTTCATAAATGGTTATTCCCATTGCACTTGGTTATATTTAATGAAAACTTATTTTGAATTATTGTCAATTTTTAAATCCTCTGTCTTTGAAATTTATACTTAATTTGGATTAACTATACACACACTTTGTAGTGATGATGCCCTGAGTATTCTTCTGCATCTTTTACTTCTTTTATATCCTTATAAGGTATTATTCATCAATCAATATGTACTAACACTCCATAGCAAAATGGAGTCAGTAAAAGAAAGAACCATCATTTGATTGAAACTACACAAACTCTTTTATTGGATGTGAATGTTCCCTTTCATTTTTGGGGTGATGCTATTCTAAGTATTTGTTATTTAATTAATCACATGCTCTCATCTATTTTGCAAAATCAAATCCCTTATTCTATATTGTACCCAACACAATCTCTTTATAAGCTTTCTCCTTACATTTTTGGATCCACTTGTTTTGCTCATAATCTTACTATAAGAAAAGACAAATTATCAACTTGATCCATAAAATGTATTTTTGTGGGATATCCAAGATTACGAAAAAGGTATAGGTGCTATTCTCCAAGTCTAAATGAATATTTTATATTTGCGGATGTTACCTTTTTTAAGATATCTCCTTTCTTCTCTTTATCTAGAGAGTCTATTCTAGTGACTAAGGTTTTACCTATTTTAGTTATTGATCTAGTACAGTTTCCTTCAAGTCCATCCACTCCTCAATAAGACATGCCCTTTGTTACTTATCAACAATGTTCTCATCCAATTGAGCCTTAAATAATTGAAGATGCACCTGTTGACTCACCACTTGGTCCAATGACTTCTCCTATCTCAGATTCTCCTAACAGTCTTTCTATTACACTTTACAAAGGTACTCATTCCACTCATAATCCTTATCTTGTTTGTAATTTCTTGAGTTATCATCATTTATCTCCATTCCACTATGCCTTTGTTTCTACCTTGTCTTTTGTTTCTAGTCCTAAGATTGTACATAAAGCTCTCTCTCACTCAAAGTGGTGTTAAGCAATGCTTGATGAGTTGGCAACCTTATATACTAGTGATACATGGGATCTGGTTTATTTACCTCCAGGAAAAACTATTGTTGGTTGTCATAGGGTATATAATGTCAAGGTTGGTCATGAATGGAAAATAGACTAATTGAAAGCTCGACTAGTTGTTAAAGACTACACTCAAATTTTTTAGCTTGACTATGGTGACACTTTCTCTCCCACCTCCAAGATTGCATTAGTTCATCTACTTTTGTTCATTGTTGCCATTAATCATTGGCTCTACATCAATTTGATATAAAAAAATGCTATTTTACATAAAGACCTTCAAGAAAAAGTATATGTAGAGTAACTTTTGGGTTTTGTTGCTCAGAGGGAGACTAGTCTAGTTTGTCAATTAAGGAAAACTCTATATAGCCTTAGACAATCTCTAGGAGCCTGGTTTGGAAGGTTTAGCAAAGTTATTCGAGATTTCAGCATGCCAGAGTGAAGCAAATCACTCTGTTTTTTTTTTTATCATCATTCATTTACTTCTTAGTTCATGTATCTCATTATTTATATGGATGATATAATTATTACAAGAAGTGATTGAGATGGAATTGATCGACTTAAGCAACATCTCTTTCATCAATTCCAAACAAAGGACTTGGGAAAACTTTAGTATTTTCTGGGAACTAAGGTGGCTCAATCTCGTTCCGGCATTTCTCTTTCCCAATGGAAATATACTCTTGACATTTTAGGTGAGATAGGCATGATGGACTCCAAACCTGTGAACACTCCAATGGATCATAATGTTAAACTTCTACCATATTAGGGAGTAACTTTTTCAAATCCAAGAAGATATCACAGACTTGTTAGAAAATTAAATTACCTCACGATCACTTGGTCTGACATTTCCTTTGCTATGAGTATAGTGAGTCAGTTCCTTAACTCAACATGTGATGTTCTTTGGGATACAGTGGTTCAAATTCTTAGATACAACAAAGGAAATCCAAATAGAGGTTTATTATTTGAAAAAAAAAAAAAAAGGAGCACACTCGGATTGTTAACTACTCCTATGCTGATTAGGCAAGTTCTTCAAGCAATTGTTGCTTTATTTTAGGTAATTTTATTCTTAATTGAGGTAATTTTATTTCTCAAAAAAGTAAAAGGAAAAATGTGACAGTAAAATCAAGTGCAAAGGCTGAGTATCGAGCCATGGCATTAGCCACATGTGAACACATATGGCTAAAACAGTTGATTCAAGAGTTGAAACTCGATGAACCTAGGCCTATGGTGCTTGTGTGTGACAATTAGACAACATTGCACATTGCATCTAATCCCATCTTTCATGAAAGGACTAAGCATATTGAAATTGATTACCACTTCATCAGGAAGAAAGTCATTACAAAAGAAATCAACACCACATTTATAAACTCCAATGATCAATTGGCTGACATGCTCACTAAATCCCTCTAAGGTCCAAGAATAAGTTAGATATATGACAAGCTTGATGCATATGACATATAGGTTCCAGTTTGAAGGAGAGTGTTAAAATTATGTATAAAGTTATCTTAGATTCTACATATTAGGAAGTTATCTTTGTTGATTGATTATAGGCTGGCTGTTAAAGATTTCTAATTGTAATTTTTTTTCCCTTTATCATTAGGTTAGGATAAAGACTAATTACTCTAATTGATTATATTCTATTTATAAATAGAGCTCTTAACTGAAGCAATTGCCCAAGCCTTTTCCAACTATAACTAAACAAAGGAATGTGGTTACTCATTGGTTCAAGTTAAAACCATGAAATTCTACTTCCAAATTTCTTTGACACGATCTGATTCATGAAAAATACAAAGAAAATCTTTGCAAGCAATTTCATGATTATACAAATGAATTGAAAATGAAAAAACAAAAAAGGGTAAAAGGAATGCATTATATATACATTGAAACTTGAGTTCATCTGGGTTGACAAAGATTCGCTGATGCCTAGCACAAGCAATAATGATGAATTCTTTACCAGATGAGTACTCACACAATGGCCAATCAATTAGACCCAAAAACATAAAAGCAACATTACATTAGATCCAAGCATTCTTAGTATTTAATACCCACTATATAGGTAAAAAATACATTAAAACAATTATAAATCAAAGTAGAAGAAACACACAGATGCAAACAAAGTACAAGATCAGAATATTCTAATGTAGAATATATAGAATAAAAGGCAAAAAGGATGTAATTTGATAAGCCAAGAGATACCTCTAAACTGCAGGAATCAGTGTAGGGAAGGCAAGAATATAAGAGTTGTCTCAAATATGCACTAATGATGAGCTGTAATTTGTGCCATAAACCTCTCACACTTGGCATAGAGGCTACACTTTATTTCTTCATAATATCCAGCTTATTGCTCACTAAAGCTGACAGAGAGCCCAGCCCAGGACATTCAAAGCCATGGAGAATTGTAAATAGGCATTACAACAGATTTGAATTGTTGGGTCTCACGCAACAAGTGGTAATTTTGGCAAATTTCATTAGGTAGGTGTCTAAAATACATATAGTAAGAAGTAAAATTGGATGGTAATTTGACTAATAACATAGAGAAACCAATATGTACCTGATTCAAACCAAATTTGCTCCTCAACTTCCTTCACTTCAAAGTCCCGAGAGTGTGCAAAGCAAGGATTCCCATAAGTTTCAGAAACCAAACTTGGCCCATTCAATCTCAAGCGACAAAAAGAAAGAATCAGGCCAGTTGTATTGGTTGAGGGCAGCCTAATGGATTTCCAAATTAAGATAGCAAGCTAGGGATTCAGAGTTCTCACAGCCATCCAAATAAAGTGCAAAATGACCTCCCCCACCAATAGGTAGAAAGTCTGTGGAGCAAAATATGAAATAGTGATTCGCCCCTGAAATATCAGTGTTAATTTCATTTGGCAAACCACCAAGTTCTGATTGCAGATTTACATTAATCATAAATGTACTATAATAAAGTTATGGATGGTGATAAACCAATAAACACACTCACATTTGCAACATAAAGACTTGTCAATCAGGAGGGTTCTGCAAAGGAAAAAGAGAAGGATATCTTTTCCATCCCTTCTACTTTCAAATCCTTGAGTTTATCTAGATTAGTTTGATTTTTGGAGAGAAAAACTTTCAAGGATTTTAATTACCTGTGGAAGCTTAAAATGGCATGCCCTGCCATAAGAGGATCACAGAACGACTCTTTCCCCATAAAAAAGGAAAAAAAAATTCGAAGAATTGAAATTATGATTAGTTGGCGAGACCAAGTTTCTGACAGACCGTGTTAAAGTTTTCTCAGGAAAAATATGACTTCCCCAATCAGATTCCGCTGTTTGGTTCAAATGTTGTTATTTTATGCAGTCACCCATTTTTGGGGAAAGGCTTTCTGGCTTTGGAAATTAAATTCATCTCTCAACAGTTAAAACTGCTTAAAACCAACCTTTTCAAATATTCCAAGTGATTACTTCTTGATCAAGACCTCAAACCGAGAAGGGACCTCAAACCCAGAAGGGTACACCCACCTATCATATTAACCACCAATATCCCATTGAAAAGAATTCTCCAGAGTTTTCGAATCAAATTCCCGTGCCACGTCATATTCCACAAAGCAAGAAATTGCTAATGAAGAAATATCCACAACCCTATAATTCCTGGAACATTACCCACTCGTAATCATAATTCAATTAGAGTACAGCTACTGAACTGGGAGGTTAATTTTTTATGGGGTTGTTTTGTGATTTCTATCATAATTAGGGGCAAAAAAAAGGTTATCAAAATGACATTCATGTACACTAAAAGTTAAGAATGCAGTTTAATGACCTTGACATGCATTTGCTGTTGCATCCATTAAAGTTGCTTCTCTTTTTCTTACTGATGCTCAAATAATAACGAAGATCCTCTCAATGTGTAAGTTATGCGAACCGTACTAACGTAGAATTTTTAAAAGTTTGAAAAAAAAACTCAACCAATGACAAGATATTGAGCTAACAGAATTATGTTAAAATCAAATCCTCAGAAGCCTGTAACCTTTGTCCATGGAAAAGTGATTCACAAACTAATTGAAATTATGATGCCAGCGAACCACATGTGCCAATGTAAAGTAATAAGAAATTGGGGCTAATGAATCTGTTAAGAAAACCATCCTTACTAAAAGAATCGCTAACAGTGAACCACTAAATGGTTAGTAACATAAGATAATTAAAGAATCATCAATAGTAGCATTGAATAACTCAGAACACAGGCATGGAGAGTATTTTGTGACTGCAGTATCAATTTACAAATGATATTTACCCAAATTAGAAATATGTTGTTTCACCTAGACCAAAGATATTTCTACTTTACGGTACAGCAATTGCCTTTGGTTCACAGGGTGATTAAGTTATCATATAAATATTATAACACAGCTGCAATCATAACTCTCCAGTGAAAAAAAATGTGACAGCCCCAGATTTCCAGCTGCACGATGCGTTATTCGTCTCTGGGCTGAAGAATAACGAAGCCAGAATGATAAAGATCCTTATGGTTAGAGGATGAGAAACCAACCAAAATTAACCTCAGTTTACAAGGCTGACAATTCAACTTCCTAAGAGCAAGGACAGTAGGCCACAAAGGTGCTGTCAATTGAGAACGAACCAGTATTAAGGCATGTGATTCCTGTGTATTTGAATGCCTTCTGCTCACTTCTGTCTCCTAAAACTATCTGCACCAGAAGATCACAAAAAAGAAGCCATCATCCGGTCATTCTTTCCAGATAAGAGGTTAAAATGATACAAAACTCAGAAAAGTCATGTTTATTTCAATTTAGTCTAACACCGGATGCAACTGTGATTTTCATCTCAAAACTCAATGACCATTCGTCCTCCCTCTTTTATTTAGTCCAAAACGGGGCTCATGCCCAAGAGAAACTAACACAAACATGTAAGTAACTAA
>JANHAO010024966.1:0-11468 GCA_026873985.1 Saraca asoca
CTTTGATTTGACTATGAAGATTTTCATAGTTCTTTAGTGCATCGATGTCACATCGAAGTATGATGTAAAATTTTTCTTTAAAATGTTTTTTGTTACTCCATCATTCAAAAATAATTAGATCAATTACTATTTAAGCTTATTTACATAAGATCCTATTAAAATTATAATAAATCCTAAACACTAATCTTGAATTTCTTTTGCATCAAATACCTTTGAGCTTTCTTTGAACCTGAAAAATAGATTCAAAAACATTGAAATATATTGTTAGATAATAATTGTTTTTTCAACATGAAAACCAATGTGTAGGTTAGAGTATTCTAGTCTAACAATCTCTAAGGCTAACAAGAATCAGGCTCATCTCTAGAATAAAAGATAGATTTATTACCAAATACCTCATTGTCATCATCCAGTTTGGCCATGAGACAAAGAAGAGCTTCTTCTTCTATTTCTTCCTCTTCTTCATTGGAGTCAGTTTGCTCATCATCCTAAAAAGCTAGATTTCCTTTCTTGAGGGTTGGCTTTCTCTTTTTTCCTATCATTCTGAATATATTTCCTTAGATATTCTGGCCAATCTGGCTTAAAGTGTCCAACTTTATTACACTTAGAACAAGTTGATATATAAGAAGAATACTCTTGTTCCTTTTTGTTCTGATTTCTTCTTATAGAAGCACCATTTTTTTTATCTTTATTTCTCTTTTCTTTAACCATTTTTTGCAAGTTTTTGCTTAAAGAGATTAAATTAATTTCTTCATTTTCACTTTCACTATTGTCTGATTCAATATCTTCATATATATTTGCAGCGTTAAATGCCAAATTTTTCTTTCTTTTGTCATCACTATTTTTTCTATATCTCTTTAGCTCTAATTCATGCTCTTCTAGATTCTGTAGAGCTCCTAAATTGTTGGCATCCCCATCTTTAGTGATTCCTTTATGGTAGTCACCTTTGGTTGCCATTGTTCAGTAAAAGATCTTAGAATTTTGTGCACTAAATCTACATTATCAAAGGTTCTTCCAAGCAACATCAAATGATTAGTTATGGCAATGAATCTTTTAATGAGACCTCTAATTGATTCACCTTTTACCATTTTGAACATTTCATATTTAGAAACTAACACATGCATTTTAGATGCCTTAACCTATGCAGTGCCTACATATGCTACTTCAAAAGTGTTCCAAATCTATTTAGTAGTAGTACAGTTAGAAATCCTTTCATATTCACAAGGGGACAAGGAGTTAGAGATGATCCATTTAACTTTAGAGCCAAGCAGGTGTTTCTTCCTTTCCTCCTTAGTCCATAGTGACTTAGGTTTAGGATTTACAATTCCATTAATTAATGTTTTAGGTGGATTTTATCCATCCTCTACAACTTCCCACATATCTATATTAGTAGCTCTAATAAAGTCTCTAATTTACTACTTCCAGTAGGTATAGTGATGTTCATTAAAACTAGGTGATTTGTATAAAGACAGACATTCAGGTAACAATGTAAAACTAGAATCCATTTTCTCTTTGAAAATAAAGAGTATTAAGAGTCAAAAACTCTAATACCAATTATTAGTCCCAAAAAATATAGAATAAAATTGTTATATGTGAAAAATGGCCTCGAGAGCTCAAAGCCCTGGGCAGGCTAAAGGCGCTCAGCAAGCTTCGCTTCGCCCATCAGAAAGCGGCACAACAAAGTTGTCCCAGCACCACCCCACGAAGCAAGCCCTCACTTTGAGAAGCAGCAACCCAGCGATTCAGCGAGAAGGTCATAAGACTCGCTTACCAAGCAACCAAGTATCCTGCTCGAGCCCGCTATCCCGCTACAGTGATTCCCGTGACGCCCCTAAAATAGGAATTCCCACTCGAGAAGCCCAGCACCTCACTTGGCACAGCTGTACCAAGCAATAGACATCAACAGGCTCAGTCTACAGCTGACCAGAGGGGCCCACCCTTTAGCCTACAATCTGCAGTAGTCGAATTGTAGCCTTTTATTGTCTTTTCCATTTATAGCTTAATGTAACACAACTATAGCTTGTAATTAATGCTTGTAACCCCTTCTTCCTCTAAATAAGATTGCCTTGTTTGAAGAGAAGAGGACGGTGGCACTCTGTAAACAAGAACTCTCATATTAATAAAATCTCCACATAGATGTAGGGTCTGGTGCCGTCCGGATTTAGCCAAACCACGTTAAACTCGCCATCCCTCCACCCCCTCTTCCTCTTGGCCTACCTTCTCCCACACTTCAAAAGCAGCATTGGATCCCTGAACTCCTCCCCATTGGCTGAAGTTTGGGTCTCCTGAACGAACCAAATTTCACTATCAACAAAAATGATCTTGCCCTTTAGATTGTTTGATCTAAATTGGATTCTAATTAGAGTTTCAAACAATGGAAGTCTTTTTAAAATATTGTCTTTGCAAGCTAATTTGATAATCAAGAACTTAATTGAATAATTAGGATTAAACTAAGGATACTAATTAGATGTGAAGCAATTCAATCAAATATAGAATATGCAGAATTTCATAAATGCAAAAACAAAATAATAGCGAAATAGCAAAAAGGTGAATGTGTGCAAAAATAAAAATAGTGCAATAAAGAAATATTAAAGACACAAGAATTTTTAGAGTGGTTCAACTTCACTTGAAACCACAAATGAAGTCTACATCTACTGGATCAATCCTCAATCGAATGACCACTTTTATTAACCATAAGAATTAATTGGGCTCCTACACCCCAGTTTACAACACAAGACTTTCCAAGCCTCTTGGTAACCTATTACAACACAAGATTTAAACTACGTTCTTGCCAACCTAGAACACAAGATTTAGCTAGGCTCTTGCTAACCTAGATACAACAATTCTTTTATCTCAATAAACTATAATCAACCTCATAACCTAGAGACATTCAAAGAATTCAATACACCTTCAACTGGCTATAATCAACCTCATAACCAAAGAAAATGCAAAGGGAAGATCAACCTCTTCCTTTGTATCTCCAATTTCTATCAACCTAGAAATTGCAAAAGAAAATAGAAGTTAGGTAAACAAAATACAATACCAAGTTTGAGATGAATATCTTAAACATCTTGTGTGAATTCTTCACAGACTAAATCAAAGATCCTTTAAATTTCTTAGATATATTGAGATAGTAATGAATCTTGTTAAGCTCTGATAGCTCTATGATTTTTGCTTTTGAAGAAATATGAAACTTATGAAAACTACTCTATCGAAATGAGGTGAAGGCTATTTATAAAGTTTGATAACCAACTTCTGAAAAATAACTAACTTCTTAATCTAGAATCAATTTGTAATGATTACCAACTAATGAATCAATTTGTGAATCAATTAGCTTATGAATGTCATGAAGAAGTTTATGATCAAATCAATGCATAAATCAAATCATCATATTTTATGAATAGTTCTTCAATCAATTACCTAATTGATTGAAGAAAATTTTCAAACCTTTGGTAAAACAAATTTTCAAAACTTTTCTTCACGAATCGATTTTCAAATCAATTCAAACATATTTTCACAAGATCCTCATCATGAATCAATCCATGAATCATTCACATAGTGAAAATGATTTTTATAAAACTTGCACTTGTGAAAGATCATTTAAAAACTTACTTTGAAAATATTTTGTTTAAGCTCATTTCACTTGATTTATTTCTACCTCAATTTAATCATTTTAGAAAATTATTTAGATCAAATCTAATTAGAACACACTTACAAAAGATTCTAGAAAAATCAATAAAAATACTAATACTATAGTTGGATCTCTTGATATTTTGAATGCCACCTGATAAACTTGCATTTGCAAAATGAATAAACACTCAAACAACATAGTTAGATCGTGACATCAAATAAAATTATTTTTAACAACCAAACTGAAGAATATATGCCATTAAGGCTAACAAAAGAGTCTAAAATAAAATATCTCTAAAAAATATTATAATAAATTATTTAACCTATAATCGAGGATTCTAATCTCTATATCAAAAAAGCATTAGTAGAAATTCATGGGTACATCTATAATTTAAGTGTGCCAAAATCAAAACCTCTGCATGATAAACCATTAGATATTCAAAGTTCAAAACTCACATATTTCTCAAAGCCTTAATCACAATTACCCAAAGAACTAAGAAGAAATAAGGTATGAAAATTATCATTCGACAATCAAAATCAAGCATCACCATGGAATAAGAAGACCAATCAAAAAATTGAAATAACTATTACTACCTAGGTTGTAGGAAAGATGTCGATTGCAAATGCAAAATTTGCTTGGCCACCTTTGACCCTATTCCCAACATTGTTTAGAAAAGCACTCTCACTAGGCTTTTTGCTTCAAAAGCCAATCTTTAATATATTCCTATCTCTTTTAATTCTTCCATTCTCTCCACATCCAAATCCAGCTACTACTACCTAGGTTATAGGAAAGACATATATTGCAACTATGAAATTTGCTTGGCTAGCATCAATGCTAACCTTGACCTTATGCCTATCACCATTCAAAGAAGCACTCCTGCTATGACCTCTACTTCAATACCTAATCTTCAACGTATTCCTATCTCTTTTGATTCTTCCATTCTATGCACACCTAGATCTAGTTATTGCTAGATTCCATCTTCCTCAACCATTAGAAACAATGCCAAGTCAAAATGAAACTATAAAGTGGGAAGTGAGGAGAGAAGGTGGGAGCCATTTTTGTGGTAAAGTTTGGAAATCAGTACTAGGTTTCAGCTTGATTTTGTCCATTGAAGTTGTTTTTGCTTGAGTCATTTCTAGAAATTTTCAACCAATTGCATCACAAAAGGTAATGAAAAGGGTTAATGAGAAATCAAGGTTTGTGAACGATTTGAATGAAAAGTTGAAAATTTTGCAGAATTAATTGTAGGTTATTATTGATGGAAAGGTTTCAAACTGTAGGTATACTAATTTAGTGTGGGAAATCAACCAAGAATATTCATAAAAAAATGTGTTATGTGTTAACATTTTTTATATGGTTACTTTGTTATCTTTCTCTATTTGTTTTTTATATTGAAAATAATTTATATTTGACAATATTCTTTAGTATTTGATATTTGCTTTGCAGGATCAAAGTGAGATCAAAATGCATATGATTGAAGAGATCCATAACATCATTTAGTATTATTTTATCTTTTCTAGGATCTTTTGGAAGTAAATTTCAATTCAAATTTCATACACTGAAATCTTTTTGAAAATTAATAAATTGAGGTAGAAATAAATCTTTTGAAATAATTTAAAAATTAAATGTTTTTCAAGCAAGTTTTTAAAATAATCTTTAACAAGCAAGTTTTATGAAAACCATTTTACACTCTATGAATTGATTTATGTTAAAAAAACCTATGAAAACTATTCAAATCGATTCACCAATCGATTCATGCCAAAAAAGTTCTAAAATTATTTTTACTGAAGGTTAGGAAAATCATTTGAGTTGATTCCTTAATTGATTCAACACTTGATTTTAAAACACTATGATTCAATTCATTATGGATTTCTTCATAAGTTGAATCAATTCATTAATTAAGTAGTCAGCTATTAGTTTATTATAATCACTACAAATCAATTCACAAATCGATTCAAGGACTAAAAATTAGCTATTTTTAAATGTCGGTTACAGCTATAAATGCCCCTAACCCTATTTCAAACTTAACAGTTTTCATAACAAACTTGCTTCTTCAAGAGGGAAATTCTTAGAGCAAATTGTGCCTAACATGATTCATCTCTACCTCATTTTATTCAATCAAATCATGGATTCTTTATTAAGATTTGAAAAGAAACTTACAACTAGATGTTTGAAATTGTCATTTCAAACTCGGTATTGTATATATTAACCTTTCTCCTAATTTTACCTTTGTATTTCTAGGTTAATAGGAATTTGTGCATTTTCTTTAATTTGCAACTTTTTGGTTAATAGAAATTGGAGATACAAAGGAAAAGGTTAATCTTCCCTTTGCATCTTCTTTAGCTATGAGGTTGATTATAGTTAGTTGAAGAGTGTATTGAATTGTTTGTAGTTCTCAAGGTTATAAAGTTGATCATAGTTTGAAGAAATAGAAGAATTATTGTATCTAGATTAGGCAAGAGCCTGATAAAATCTTGTTGTTCTTAGGTTTGGCAAGAACCTAGAAAAATTCTTGTTACATGAACTGCCTATTCAAGAGCCCTGTTAAAATGTTGATTGTTGTAATAAGAAGAATTCATCTGGTTAAGGATTGATTCAGTGAATGTAGACTTCATTTGAAGTTTCAGGTGAAGTTGAACCACTTTTAAAATTGTAGAGTCTTTAATATTTCTTTACAACTTCTTTATTTTTTGCAATTCAATTTTACTACACATTTACATTTACAGTTACACTGATATTACATATTTTGCTATAGTTGATAATCTATTTCTAATACACTCTCATATAGTTATAATTGATTATCTAATTGGATTTGTGATCTCACATTGTATCAATTCAATCATTCCAATTAAGTTGCTAAATACTTAATTAGTTTCCTAATCTAATTCAAATCAAAACTTCCACTTTTGAAAATCAAAAGAATCTAAATTATTTTTAAAGAGATTATACCATTTACTAATATAAAAAAGGAAAGATTGTTTTTCAGCACTCTGATATATATATCAATATACATATATATTTTTGGGACCTACAGTTGGTATTAGAGCTTCTTGCTTTTGATACACTCTTATTTTCAAAAAAGAAAATGAATTTTGCTTTTACATTGTTACTAGAATGTCCTTCTTTATACAGACCCCTAGGTTTTAATGGACATCAATATACATATTGAAAGCAAAACATCAGAGACTTTATTGAAGCAACTAACATTGATATATGGAAACTTGTAAAAGATGGTTATGATCCACCTCAAACCCTTATAAATGGTATTTTGCAAATAAAAGCTAAATCTTTATGGACTGAAGAAGGGAGGAAAAGACATCTCTTGCCTCTAAGGTTAAATGGATCATCACCAACTCTCTGTCCCTCAATGAGTTTGAGAGGATTTCAAATTTTATAACCGCTAAATAAATTTAAGATACCTTAGAAGTAGCTCATATAGGAACTACTCAGGTTAAGGCATCTAAAGTATATGTTTTTGTACTTGAATATGAAACATTTAAGATGGAAAAAGGTTGTGTTAATTAAATATCTAGCTCAAAAATTCACTGCCATAACTAACCAACTTTTGTTACTCGGAAGAAAGTTTGAAAATGCAGACTTGGTACACAAGGTTCTTAGATCACTCATTGAAGAATGGCAACCAAATGTGATGGCCATAAAGGAATCTCTAAAGATAGGTATGTTAATCAAGCAGAAACTCTATGAAAATCTAAAAGAGCATGGGTTGGAATTGAAGAGGTATAAAAAGAATGGAGTTAACAAAAGAAAGAAATCACTGGCACTCAAGGTTGCAAAAGAATCTAATAAGGATGAATCAGAAAGCAATTCAGACATAAATGATGAAGAGGATATGGCTTTGGTAAGGAAGAAGTTACAAAGGATTCTTAGAGAAAATAGGTACAGAAAGAAGAGAAAGACAGTACCTCAGAAGAAGAATCAAAACAAGACATAACACCTACCTACTTTGAATGCAAAAAGCCTGGCCACATCAAACCAGATTGCCCAGTCTATTTAAAAATTAAGAATGAAAGGAGAAAAAGAAAATTGTCTTACAAGAAGGCTAATTTAGCTATCTTTGAGGATGAGTATACTAATTTAGCAGATGAAGAGAAAGAAGAAGAGGCCCTTCTTTATGTCATGGGAAGTGTTGATGATGAAGAAGTATTAGGTAGTAAGTCTATCTTCTATTCTAAAGATGAACCTAATCGTTATGATGAGTATAATCCCTTTACTAAAGATGCAATTGATGAAGAAATAGATGATATATGCATAGAACTATATGATTCTTTACTAAAAGCTAAAAATGAATTAAAGCATGCTAAGAATGAAAATAATGCTTCCTGAAGAAAATAAGCCAATTAGAATAGGAAAATAGTGATTTAAATATCCAAGCAGAAAAGTTGTTCAGTAAGAGTAAAGCATGTGATTAGTGTGAGATTTACAAGTTTGAAATAGATAAATTGACCATAGCCTTATAGGGATTCACTAGTAGTGAGATTAAACTCAGCAACATGCTAAAAAGTCAAAAGAACTTTCACAATAAGTCTGCCCTAGGATACAGGCAACAAAGGGAATAAAGGTCAAATAGAAATTATAGATATATTACATGTTTCCATTGCAATCACAAAGGACACCATATTAAACATTGCCCATATAGAAATAGTACCTCTAAGTTAAAGCCTAACGAAAAGCTAGTGTGTTTATAAAAGTCATCCAATTTTGATAAAAATGCTACTATGGCTACTAACAAATTCGGACCCAAAATTTGTTGGGTACCAGCAAAGAAAGTGTAGATTTTGTCTTGCAGGTTTGTGTGAAAGAAATAAAGGCAACTCATGATATTAGATAGTAGTTGCACTTACACAAGTCCAATAATTTTAAATCCCCCTATATCAGTAAACTTTTCTTATTTTTTATTTTTTATTTTAAATGCTAAATTGATTTGTACAATGCAATTACTAATTTAGGTATCAGAGATTTTGTTGAGTTTTCTTTGCAAGTACATATTGTGAGAGAAAATTGAGTTTTCAATTGATTTGAGGAGTTTATTGGCTGTGTAAGTGATTAGGAAAACACTTAGAAAACAAAAATTTAGAAATACTAAATTTAGGATTCCCTAAATTGATTAGTAATTGATTCAAATTTTTCCAGGATTTCTTTGAGTTTTTGAATCAATTCACAAATTGATTCACTTCTTGAAAAATACATACTAAAATCAATTCACAAAAATTTTGAAAGTTTTAGGAAGACTAAAAAATTTGTAAAATTTTTTTAAAATCCTGGGTGAATGAATTCCCAATTTGATTTGTATGGAATTCTATGAACAAATGAATTGATTCCATAATTAATTTGCCTATGAATCTTAATGAGTAAATTTAAACCCTAATTAATTCATACTCTAAATTTTGCCCCCTAAATTGATTCAAAAATCAATTCAAAGTGCAACCTTATATATAGTGAATCAATTTTTGAATTCATTCATGATACCCTACTTAGCCAAAAAAATTGAAGCTTTCTCAAACTCTCTCAATTTCTGTTAACTTAATCTTCATCCTTACACAATCTTTTTACAAATTTCCTTCTCAAAACCCTTAAAAACATCAATTCTAATAATTCTATCTAATCAATTTCAACAAAATCTATTAAAATCAAAAAGCCTTAATTTTTTCCCAAAAATCTTAGCTACAAATTTCTAGAAACTTTTAGCAATTTGGCATAATGGCTAAGTAGATCAAACTCACTGCTAAAAGAAAGGAAAAAACTCTGGTGCAACCTCTAGCACTGATAGATAAGGAATCACTTTTCCAATCACAAAATGTGTACCCTACTTTTCTACAAATTTCAAATAGGAAGGTAGGAATCCTCAACTATTTTAATGATTTGTTATTACAGTCTTCCCATTTACTTGGTTTATTAGCTAAGTATAGGTTAGAATAATTTTTGACATTCAAGGGAAATACCTATCCTAGATTTGTAAAAATGTTTTATGCAAACTTAGATGATGCTGATGGAAAATTGTCATGTTATGTCATGCATAAGCATGTTGTAGTTGATTCTAAATTTTTTTGCAAAAGAATTTGACATGGTTGATAGTCAACCTAAGCTTACTGTAGGACATTTCACTGAATATAATAGGGAACTGGCCATTAGGATGCTTTTCCTTATTCCATCCCAAAGGATGGAAGTGGGAAACTACTCGTTATTGGCTTGTCTCCTGAGGATAGAATCCTACATTATGCTTTGTGTAAAGTGATCTTGCCTAGAATTACTAATTTTACCCAAATAGTTGAGGATGAAATTTTTTTACGTGGCTTATTTAAAATTAGTTTGATTTTAATATGCTCTACTTTATTTTGAAACATATGGCTAAATATTTTAAAAGAATAGACATTGGCTACCTCCCACATGGCATGATCTTTGCTCCAATTCTTGCCAAATTGAGAATAAAATTTCTAATGAAAGTTTAGTTTTGTCACCAAATTCAACTACTATAATTATTGTTTCACATTTTCATAAAATGGGAATGTAAGAAAATGATCAAGGAATATGGGCTAAGAAAAGGTCACAAATCCCTAAAACTATTAGAGAATCCATAGTTAGATTATCCATTAAAGCAAAAGGAAGGATAATTGAGTTGATTGAATAGATGCACAAGCACATGACTGATTACATGAACAAAATAAAAGACAATCAAGAAAATTGTCTTTCATGGAATCTAATCACAGAAAACATGTGAATGAAGTTGATGAGTGACTCAAATCAATTGACACTCAAGTACATGAGATTACACAGAGGTAGCATCAACAGGATAAAGAAGCTGAGCTACAAAAGATTGATGATCCAGATTTTCCTCCTACAAAGTAGTCCTTTGTCTTGATGTTTATTTGTTCTACTATTTGTTATTCCTTAATCCTTTATCCTTTTTTCATTATCATTATTATTTTGAGACTATATTTTTATATTGTTTATGGATATTGTATTCTAACTTTCATGGTGATTATGGTTTGCATTCATTATTCTGGATGATATGTTACTTAGTATTTGTTCTGACTACAAGAATATATGAAATGTTGATATTGAGATGCTGATTAAATATTAAATGTTGATATATTTTTTTTTTGGTGTATATATATGGAGATATTCTATTCTAATCTAAATTCCTTTTGTTCTAAACTTTTTGGTACATAATTTTTTTGTAGATGTATTGTTGTCTTTGTTATGTTCTAAAAGGGGAAAAAGTGAAGATTTTACGTAAGAAGTAGAAGCTGTTATTGGAGAAAGTGAGACTTTAGATAAAAATGGAGAAATGAGATTTTATTTTCAAAAGGAGATGTAAATTTTAATACAAAATTAAGAGCCATAATTAAAAAAGGGGAGATACAATTAAAAGGAGATATTGTATTGTATATGAATCAAAAGTAATTTTGAAAGGGGGAGGTTCAAAAGAGGTTAAGAATAAAAAATTTGATCTTATCAAAAGTTGATTTAACTTTGATCCAAAATTGTTTGCCACCATCAAAAAGAGGGAGATTGTTAGCGTTTTTTATACGATTACTTTGTTATCTTTCTCTATTTGGTTTTCTTGTTGAAAACAATTTATATTTGATAATATTCTTTAGTATTTGACATTTATTTTGTAGGATCAAAGTGAGATCAAAGTACATATGATTTAAGAGATCCACAACATTATTCGATACTTATTTTTTCTTTTCTAGGATTTTTTGTAAGTAAATTTCAATTCAAACTTGATACAATTAAATTTCTTAAAACTAATAAATTGAGGTAGAAATAAATCTCTTGAAGTGATTTAAAAATTAAATATTTTTCAAACAAGTTTTTA
>JANHAO010024967.1:0-11466 GCA_026873985.1 Saraca asoca
GAGCTCACTAGAGAGCAATTCCTGCAAAACTCTGTATACTGCAAGCATTTTCCTAGCAATAAAATGATCCGTGGACATAGGGTCCAGTGCCGTCGAATTTGGCCGAACCATGTTAAAAATGCTTGAGTTCTTCTTCTTCCCCATCTTTTCTACACCAGATTGCAGGATAGGAGTCCATCGAATCATCACCGTTGACTGAAGTTTGGGTCCTTCGTACGAACCAAATTTCACCGTCAATAATAGAAGTTATTTATTTATCAAGTATTAATTTATAGAGATTTTATTGTATTTTATCAACTATTTTATTAATATCTTACCACCTCAACCCACCCCTATCTATCATCGTTGACCATCTCCCACCATTATCTATCGTTGTTGATAACTGCTTATCACTTATCATTATTGACTATTGTCCATCATCACCCATTGTTGTTGATCATTATCTACTATCACCTATCACTGTTGACCATCACCTGCCATCCATTGCTATTAACCATCACTAATGGTCCATCACAATCTTCTGCCATTAACCATCACCCACTACCTACCATCACCTTCTATCGTTAACCATCGTGTACTAACTTTGACTGGTCCACTTTTCAGTATTGAACATTTAATTTTTAATAAGGAAGTTGTTATATGCATTTTTCAGTTCTACTAAATGGGCTGGCAAAGGCTTGATAGCAGATTAAGTGTAAGAGAGAAAAGAGCTAAGCTCGCTAGATTACTATTTGCACAAGGATGAAACGAGACAAAAGTCCTAGCTCACTAAGGGACGAGACCTAACTCACATAGCCAACATCTCACTATACGTGAGCTCACATTGCTAAAGGCAAGCTCACGAAGTTTATCATTGCTAATTAAAGGCTAGCAGTAACTCTAGGCAGTTCCAGCTCATAGACATTGCACCTCGCCTACCTAAGGGCTCGTTAAGAGAAGCCCTAAAGCAGCAACCCTCTCAGACTTAGTTGGTAGGACCAACTTACAAAAAGCAGTGTGTAGGGCCCACCTATAGAGAGTAGAACTTCAAAAATCAGCCAACAGTCTACAGAAGACATTTTGCAATAGTTTAGGTTGTCTTGTACATTTATTTTGATGTAACAGAAATATAAACTATATAATTATAATTGTAACCTCCCCAGCCTTTATAAATAAGAGGAAGGAGATCATTGTAAGGCAGGCTAAATCCTTGTATCGAAACTCTGGAAAATTCTCCTCAGACTAATAAAATGTTACTGTGGACGTAGGGACTAGTGCCACTTGATTTTGGTAGAATCACATTAAAAATACTGCATGTTTGCTACTCTTCCTCTACCCTTCCCCTTCATCTTTGCTTGTTCAACTGAAAAATAGTTTGAGTCCCGAAAAAATGTCTTTGATTGGTTAGATTTTGGCAGAATCAAAATCCATCATCAGTATTTTTGGCACTGTCTGTGGGGACTCATCTATTTTAGTTAATTTTCGATGTTCTAGTTGATTCCCTTTGTAACCGCAATAGCAAGAGGAAGAGCCACAAAAGCTTTAAATGCATTGGTTGACCCCCCAGAAGGTTATGTGTCTATAACAAACTCTTTTACTACTCCTGTCATAGGTGTTATAGCTGGCTTGCCCCCAGCCAGCTATTTTCAACCTACTGCTATTGTTAACAGCATTAGTGAAGCACAAACCTGGCTTCAGTGTCAAGAAAGACTGAAAAGTATGATGGGAGAAGGACTAAAGTAGTTACTGTGCTAACACAAGTGCAAGCTCAGTGTTTGCAAAGGCAAAGCGAAATCGCTACACCCAAGAATGTTCACCAGTAGTAACAAGCTATAAGTTCAAGCCAAGCTAATAAAAAACACACTTTAGGTCACCGCTTGTGCAATCAGGAAGATAGGAAGAGCCATCAGGCCTCTAGCCAGTGATTTCGGGCATTAACTTCCTTGGTAGAGTTGCTTCAGAGGGTGAAGTAGTTAGAGGCATACCCCCAAGCTTGAGATGATCGAAATCACTTAGAGGATCGAACTGCCTTCTCCAAGGAAATTGAGACGAAGTCCTTATCTTGTAAGCTCAAAATTCATTCTATCCCAGTGTATAATGGGGATAGCAACCCGCGTAACCACCTAAATATGTTTAACATCTAGATAGATCTCTGAACAAGTAACCCCTTAATTAAATGTCATATCTTCCTGGCTGTACTGGGAGATACCCATCAAATGTGGTTTAAGAGCCTCTTAGCTCGCAGCACTAGCAGCTGGGAAGAATATTAGAAAAAATTTCTTAACCAATATAGGGTGTTGAAGAGGCAGCTCGTGTCCCTCTGTCATCTCGCTACTATTTTTTAACACAAGCATGAGTTGTTGAAAGATTACATTGCTTAATTCAGGCATGAGATTGACAATATGGAGAGCCCATTCGATGAGAACATCCTAACAGTGATCTCAGCAAGACTTCGTAAGGATGGAAAATTTTACAAAAGTATATACAAATCCCTAGTGGCAGACTTGGGTGAATTTTATGATCGAGCTACGAAGCAAATTAAATGGGAAGAGACCTTTGGTTTAGAAAATCAAAGGAACAAGGCGAATAGCTCCAAGTAGAGTATAAAGAAGAGCAATCATAAAAATGTCAAGGCCATTTCTAATAGCCATCTAGTGAAGAAGGCCAGAGTAGAATGACCTAGGCACTTAAGTTGCCATAAGCACTATAGTGTCCTATCAGATACTCCGAATAGGATATATGCAACAGAAAAAGATAAGGAAGACTTTGGGAGACCTTATCCCATAAGAACTCCCTCTAAACACCGAGATGCAAACAAATTCTATGCTTATCACAATGAAATTGGCCATAACACTTCTAACTATTACGTGCTTAGAGATGCAATCGAGGACCTCATTAAAAGGGGTCGTTTGAAAGATTATGTGGTGCGTCTTGCAGGACACTAACCTCTGTAGTCTCAACGAGATTTCGAGCAAGAGCAGGCCCCCACAGTGAGAGTTATACACTAATCATGTAATGGGGCGGATAAGCACTCTAATTGTTGATTGTTAATTTGAATAAATTGTTGGTAAAACACCAGTTCAATGGTAAGTTCTTACCTCTGTTAGTTCTACAGCTTTCTAAGTTTATGCATGCGACCTACTCTTCGACACTGCATGTATGAGACCTCGTGCTTATGCATGTGACCTACTATTCGACACCATATGCATGCGGCTAGCTTTCTAAGTCCATACATGCGACCTACTTTTCGACACCATATGTATGCAACCTCGTGCTCGTGCATGTGACCTACTCTTTGGCACTATATGCATGCAGCCAATTTTCTAAGCCTATGCATGTGACCTACTATTTGGCATCACATGTATGCGATCTCGCGCTCGTGCATGTGACCTACTATTCGGTACCATATACATGCAACCAACTTTATAAGTAAATGTATATAACCTACTCTTCGGTATCGCATGTATACAACCTCACTCTCGTGCATGTGACCTACTCTTCGACACCACATGCATGCAACTAGCTTTCTAAGTCCATGCATATGACCTACTCTTTAGCATCGCATGTATGCAATCTCGTGCTCATGCATGTGACCTACTCTTTAGCACCACATGCATGTAGCCAGCTTACTAAGTCCATGCATGTGACCTACTCTTTAGCACCATATGTATGTGACCTCATGCTCGTACATATGGCCTATTTTTTAAGTCCATACATTCGACCTACTTTTTAGCATTGCATGTACGTGACCTCGCACTCTTGCATGTGACTTACTCTTCGACACCATATGTATGTAACCAGCTTTCTAAATTTATGCATGCAACCTACTCTTCGACACTGCATGTATGCGACCTCGTGCTTATGCATGTGACCTACTTTTTAGTACCACATGCATGCAGTCAATTATATTAGATCCTTACAAATGACTTAATGCTCATGGTTCTCATGCGACCTAATAATTCACAGCTCTCATGCATGAGCACGAGGCCACATGTACCACATGTATGTAACTGACTTTCTAAATCCATGCATGCGACCTACTCTTCAGTATCGCATATATGCAACCTCATGCTCGTGTATGTGACCTACTTTTCAGTACCACATGCATGCAATCGACTGTATTAAATCCTTACAAATGACTTCATGCTCGCGATTCTCATGCGACCTAATAATTCACAGCTCTTATGTGACCAAATGTTCGTAACTCACATGTGACTTCTCACTAAGCACAACTCTCATGACCTACCTATGAATTATTCATTAATAACAAAGGCACCTTGATGCCTAAACTCATTACTCACCAAGAAGTATTGTTGATTAGTTATTCAAGTATCTCATTTTACTGTGATTGTTAAAATTCATATTATCATCTGTGATGTGTAGAGCATTCTAACACAGTGCAACATACAAGAGTCATGAAGGAAAATTTCATTCATTAAAAGCCTCAATGAGATAAATTTACACCAAAAAGATTCAGAATACAAATTGATACGGCTATTACATTCTAGAAAAGAGATTGGCTTCTAGGAGATGAATTCCAGCCAGCACCAATAGAAGGATCAGCTAGTATACGAGCCCTTCAACGTTCCTTCATAGCTAATAGCTCATTTCTTAACTCACACCTTCCACTGAGACTGAGAAGCTGGTGGATGTGGCTGGAAAGGTAAAGCCTCACGGCATCATCGGGAGGAAATAATCCAAGGTCCACATAAGACCTTCCAACAACTAACAAGAGAAACTATTCATGGGAGTCATGTGCAGCAGGCCATTTACGTCTCATAATCTTGTGTAGCAGACCATACATGCCTTACTGGAAAGGCACACCAATAGAAGATTAGGGGGCTTGTCTAAGGCACCCATAAGTTTACTTAATAACTAAAGGAAGAAGAACTTTTCGTGCTTTAAATAAACTAGCCTGGTCTCACCAAAGAGTCCAGGAGAAACTTCCAACCACTCTCATTAAATGCTTAAGAAGAAAATAAGGCAAACTCATCCATGACAGTGAGACACGTATAGCATGAGGTATGGCCTGGATTAGATGAAACGACAGGTTAACTAAAGACTTTGACTGCACAATAATTCATAAAGAAGGCCTTTTGCTAGCAAAACTATTCAACTCCTAGCTTGCAAAGTAAGTTGAGAGTTGGGGGGTTTATATTATAGGTGTTTTTTAGTTCTACGAAATGGACTGACAAAGGCCTGACAGCAGATTAAGTTTAAGAGAGAAAAGGGTCGGGCTTGCTAGATCGCTATCTACACGAGCACAGAATGAGATACAAATCTCAACTCACTAAAGGACAAGACTTGGCACGTATAACTAGCGTCTCGCTATACGCGAGCTCGCATTGCCAAAGGCGAGCTTGTGAAGTTCGTCCTCATTGACTGAAAGCCAATAGTGACTCTAGGCATTCCCAGCTCATGAATATTACACTTTGCCCAGCTAAGGGCTTGTTGAGGGAAGCCTTGAAGCAGTAACCCTCTCAGACTTGGTTCATGGGACCAGCTTGCAAAAAGCAGTATGCAGGGCCCATCCACAGGGAGCAGAACTTCAAAAATTAGCCAACAATCTATAAAAGTCATTTTGCAATAGTGTAGGCTATCTTGTATATTTATTTTGATGTAACAGAAATATAAATTGTGTAATTACAATTGTAACCTCCCCAACTTCTATAAATAAGAGGAAGAAGATCATTGCAAGGCAGGCTGAATCCCTGCACTAAAACTCTATAAAATTCTTCCCAGACTAATAAAATGCTACCATGGACGTAGGGACCAGTGCCGTCTAATTTTAGCCAAATCATGTTAAAAATACTATATGTTTGCTACTCTTCCTCTACACTTCCCCTTCATGTTTGTTTGTTCAATCAAAAGACAGTTTGAGTCCCAAAAAAACCTCTCTGATTGACTGGATTTTGGCAGAATCGAAATCCACCATCAACAGAAGCTTTTAGTAATTTAATAATATCTTTAAAAATATACAAATTGATTAAAATGTAATATTAGAACATTTAAAGGAACCTTTTTAATTAAACCAAATATGGTAATATGACATTCTCAAAAATTACATTCCTGGCAATCACATTTTTAGGAATGTTAAAATTCTTGAGAATATATAATTTCACGAATTAAACGTCATCTTAAAGTAGCACTATGTATTCCTTATTTCCATTTGTTTGGACTTATTAAATGTGCTCATAAGCACATTAAATTTTAGGTGCATGTGATAATATATAATAAGAAATAAATTAAAGACAAATACTTTGACCTCTCATGAGTTTTGATCAAATTGTATGAATTTCCTATCTGGTTTCAAAACTTACTCAGATCTCCCCTAAAATATAAAAGATGTAGCACTCAAACCTAAAATATGAATTTTTAATCAAAAAATGGTAAGAAAAGATAGCCATAGAGTTCAAATTTAATGATAAGAAATATTGTAAGTATTTTGTGATAAAAAGTAGCTTCATTAAGTTCAAGTGGCTAAAATATGACTAATGAAAAAGTCAAATGTTAATGTAAATGAAATATTTTTTTCAGCCATTTGAACTTAATTAAAATATATATTTAATCACAAAATATTTAAAATATCATACACCATTGTATTTGAAAATATAATCATCTTTTCTTATCATTTCATTAATGAAAAATTCACTAAGTTTAAGTATAGTATTTTTTTATGTTTCGAGGTGAGTCTATGTAGATTTTGAAACTAGAGAGAAATTCTGCATAATCTCATTAAAACTAAGGAAAGGTCAATATATTTTTTCTCTATAAATCAAGTCTTATCATGTGCTTGATATGTAAATTGTATATCATAATCTTGGCTAGTCATTTTCTAATAGGAAAGAAACTTAGGATTTGTATTAGTATTAGGGTGGACAAGATTTAGGTCTAAATTAGTTTGAATGAACATATCACACTAACAAGATTTAAAGTTTAAGTTTTCGTGATAATGATAATATATGATAAGATAAAAATCAAGTCTTATCATATATTTGACATATGAATTATATAATATAATATATAAAATCATTCTCTCTTATATATAAAATCTTGTTTAACTATACACTCCTCAAAGTGAATAATAAGGTTGGATAAGAAAATTTTATCTTAAAACAATATAAATAACAAAAAAAATGTTTATTCTATTAATTTCTTTATCACTCATTATCTTCCAACATCATCGTCGCCGTTAATGTGGTGCTACTAACTGTGTAATCTCACCATTAGTGACCATCCTTATTATCACTATCATTATTTACCATACCATTCATTGTCATCATTACTATCAATATTCATCACCATTACCATTATTACCACATGCCATTATCATCTTTTCTTCATCATCATACACTATCTTATCTAATATTAACCTAAATCCATTACTATCATCATCATCTACTTTTACCAATACATCCACCTCCATCATCATTACTATCTCTCTTACCATGACCACCACTATACCTACCTCTACCATCACTACCAACTACCACCACCTCTATTGCCTTTACCACCGCAATATATCATTCCAACCACCATCATCACGCCTACCACACATAGTTACCACCATCACACACTACCACTATCTCCATGCCACCACTTCTTCTTCATTATTATCACTTATTGTTATTATCCATTGTCAACACATTTGCCTCTATCACCCCTACTGTCGTATAAAAATAATTTTATCTAAAATGATATTTTAACATTATAAATATTATCCTCTATTGTATAATAAGACATATATGACATTTTATATGTGTGTTAAACAATTATTCATCATATATTCTATAGTATAAAAATTAATATTGTATATATCATATTTTGTACTATCTCATAACCCTTATATTATTGATATTTATCCTATACAATATATCAAATAAGGCCCAATTTAATATTAGAAAGACTCTATTCTTTTCCTTCTTGTGATTTATATATCGTATTACTAAACCGAAATATACAAAACACCAGTAGAAGAAAAAACATCTATGAAATTCTAAGACACCAAGAAATGAATAAAATACTAACCACAAGCACCTTAATTGCACAAGACATAGAATAGCTCCACCAAATGTCATCAAGGCGGGCTAGAAAAACCTTATTACAAAGAGTTATAAAAATCAAGGAGGATGGGATCAAAAGTCCCAAACACAAGGCTAGGTCCTCCAATATGAACAATGTATTAGCATTTTGAGTTTGAGTTGAAGACCGCTTTTTCCCTAGTGCCAATTTGTCATAATAATAATAATAATACTACGATGGTGATGATGATGGTGTCATTGAGTTCTAACAAAAACAGAGAAAGAAAACTCTAGTCTCTAAGTGGACTTGAATATAAGTTGGGCCTACACTTGCAAACTGTCAGGTTTTCGAAGGACCAAAGCCCAAGAACAAAATTATGTGATGAAGGTTGCATCCAAGGTCGAACTTTCACAATCAAATTAACCTAATGCTTTAAACAAAAACGAAGATGAACCTTAAATAAATTGAGAGTGTTAAATAAATTGAGAGTGTTATATATATATATATATATATATTTATATATATATATATATATTATAGAGTAGTTTAAGTGATAGTCATACTAATCCACTCAATCTTATTTATTGCATATAAAATCAATTTCAATTAAATTGTCAATTTATAATAAATAAAACTGAACGAAGTAAAATACATATAACAAGCATTTCTCCAATTTAATCCTCCAGCTTGTAAAAATGATTATTTTCACCAATTCATTTATTCACCAAATGAGATCCCAGCAAATTGCAGAGAGAAAGAAGCATAAATTATTGTATATAAAAAATTAAAATTAATATGAAATCACTCAAAGATTGATGACCTATCAAATTAATCACTCAATTATGTAAATTATTGTATATCGATTTAAATACTATAAATAAATGGCTTGAATAAACTCTCAAATCCACAATTAGGAATTTGGAATCAATATAATCTTGCATTGACTAAGACATGGGCTAAAACGCTTATCCAAAGAACATGAATATGTTCATAATCTTTAGATTATATATAGTTTTTAATATATAAACTTTGTCTCTTTTATTTCCTTGTGCCTCCAATATGTTAAAAAAGATTTTTTTTTTATTTTGGCAAAAATCAAGAATTTTTTAATGGGATTATTAGCAGCTTAAAACTTAAAAGGTTTTGTTTGTAGGGAAAGAGTATATGTGTCGGAAAATAGCATTGTCCTATAAAAGATATAATAGCGTTTTAAGAATTCTTAGCATTAATTAACATATAACGTTCAATCAAATATGTATTTAATAAAAGAATGAAAAAATGGGTTTATCAGAGACTAGAAAGCTTGTAATTCGCAATCTTGTCATCTTTTTCTCCCCTGTTAGAGTAAAACAGTGAATAAAATGTAACCTCTTAAACTCCATTCTTTGTTGATAGAAAATATTTTTGCCTAGAACAAAGATCATTTATTTATGTTTGTAGTTGTAAAATATTAAGATAATAGAAAATATTCTATTTATTTAATGTTAAATGCAATAAGTATAATGAAAAATAACATCCTCTATTTTAAAAGAAATTTTTTTTTCTTTCCAAAACCATGACATCATCTATTTTTTTAATCACGAAATATATAAATAATATGAAAATCTTTTATTTAATACAAACAAATAAAAATTTTTCTTAAAAAATATCTTTGGATAAAATAAAAATAATCTTAATTATGAGATATATTCCTATTCATTAATCTGAAATAAAGATTTGGACGATTATATTTTATTTTCAAAATTTATTTTTCCAGGCATCGTATGCCTTTTGTTTCTCCACTTGTTCATTTTCCTCTCGATCAACAATATATTAAAATTAATTGTATCATAAATCTTGAGGTTTGGTGTGGAGGCCATATACGTGCATGCAAATTGATTCTATGCTTTGATCCTCGATCTTGTACAATAGTATTAATTGAAGTTAGGTGAGGTGCCAAACTAAACAAAATAAACTATTAGGTTTGAGTAAGACATAAATAAAGTGTAGAGTATACATAAAAATTTTTTTAAAAAAATAAAGAGATCGATCTTTAGTATAGATTTACAAACAAACAGAAGAACATGAATGTATAAGTTAGCAACTAAAGTAAATGAATGGTCGAATACACTCGTAAAATATATTTTTTTTTCTGATATTCAATTAAAAGCATTTATCTATTTTATATGATTTCTTGTATAAAGATTTCGATCACCTAAATTTTTTAAAGAAATTAAAAGAATAAATTTAAAAAAGAAATGGATATAGAAATATTTTTTATATTAAAATAATATAACTTAAAAAAATTATGAGATTTAAAATGAAATATTATATTTTATCTTTTTTAAATTTATTCTGACAGTTTATCTCAGGAATTTCCAGAATCCACGTCCCCAGTACATGCCAAAATTACGTCTGAGATAAGCATATAATAACGGATTTCACCATTAATTAATTGGCTCACGTCTCTAATGTATATTTTTATAAATATAAGTGATTAGATGTAATGTTTTTTCTTATATATTTTTATAAAGCTTATGAATGGAGTAAGTGGTTTGATTCCAAAAAGAGGCCATACCGTCAATATTTACTAATTATTAAATAATTTGATATTATTGATGTACTGTGAAATTTAAATATAAAATAAGAATGGTCAAATATAAGAAATTTTATTAAATGAGTTAATTTAAGAAATTACTACTAGATGTGATTAGGTGATAAAAATTAAATAATTTATACGAAGGTTTTAAATTACAGCTTTTCTTTGTAATAATAAAAATAATAATAATAGGGAATAGTTATATACAATAGCAATGGCAGCATTAATTAATGTGTGTCTATATACAGAGGGATTGCAATTTAAGGTATTATTCTTTTTATATATTTTTGCAAGAATAAGTTGTCCATTGTCTAATTTTCACCAAGCTTTCGTCTACTTGTATCATAACAAAAGGAAAGAAATAAAGAGAACATATAATGGATCTAAATTCTGAATTATTTTGTGGAAGATTGCCAAATCATCATGGATACGTACAAGTTAAAGTTAAAAATTGATTCTAAATAAAATAGTAGACATAATATCATATGAATCAAATTGACTTTATATAAAGTCAGTTAATTCAATTTCAACAATACCATGTGTAAACTGTGTAAAAATTATAACTTTAAATTATAATTGTCATTACAAATATGATTGCATAGTAACACTTGTAATCATAAATATATTTATATATATATATATGCAATATTACAAAATAAAATTATATATGATCGTAAAACTAATCCAACTAAAACATTACGTCCTATGTTTATGTGAATTTAAAATTGTTGGTAGCTAATATTATGTATGTGGAAATAAATGCACTTACATAGTAAGCAGATAAAGCTGAAAAGGAAGAAAGAAATTAAGTTAGGCCACAAAGGCTTTGCTTTGGAATTTTCTTTGTTTCTATATCTTCACCTTTCTCTTTTGAGATGAAATTAAAC
>JANHAO010024968.1:0-11465 GCA_026873985.1 Saraca asoca
TTTAATCCAATTTTTGAGATGAATAAATTTTAAGAATGACTAACTAGAGAGACTAAAAATACAATTAAGCTTAAATATTTATGTGAAAAAAAAAGGTCAAACATTTAATTATTTGAACAATTTTTTAAGGTAAATATAACACTTTGAGAAAATGGAAAAAAATAACATATCATTAGTGTGATTAAAGTAATTAAAATTTTTCAACAATTTCTTAACATGTAATAACATGGATTAGAACATGAAAATTAAATTCTAATAAAGGAAATTCCACTATCCATAGACGCTCTTGCATTTTACAAACATGCAGAGGGATGGGAATGGATTAGGTTGCGGTAGAACCAACCCAAAACTGATCCAATTCAGACCCGTCAAAAACCCGATATCCTAAATCTGTCAAAGATCCGAACCTGACAAGACCTGATGGGATCCAATATAACAAGACTCGACCCGATCCATTTGGACTTGATTTGTCCTTTTTTTTTTTTTGGCATTTCAATGTTTTTGCATGTGCACATTTGGATATAATTTTTTTTTTCAGTAACACAACACATGATCTCTCAAGAACATGATCTACTTACTGCATCTCAAACCATATTACTGCATCTCAAACCACAAAACAATCTCATCTCACAAAAAGAATAAACTTATTTAACATTTGGATATAATTTTTTTTGTTCACCAATTTTGAAATTAAATTTAACATCTGATATTAACGTTGAAGTTGGGCTACAATTCAGTCATATACTTTTTTTCTATGACTGAGATATGGTCAAAGAAAGAACATGCAGATAGCAATTTAGGCCTTGGAGGAACTTTGATATGCCATAGAGGCTGTAATCAAAATTGAACTAAATTACTCTAACACCATCATAAATACAATATCAGCATGGTTCAGCAAAAAGCAAGTGCACTTAGATGAACATGCACATGAACATGCACTTTGAGCAAAGTGAACCTACCAGCTCTAACACAAAACCGGTCAAGATCATATAGAGCTAGTTTTTTAAAACAACAATATCTGTCCACTCAGGAAGCTCCATCTATTCAAAAAGAGAAGATAAATGATGATTAGGAAATAAACATTGGCATTCAGATGGAATTGCCAACAAATTCAACATGCAATTGTGGATTTAACATAAAGAAATGCTCCTTAAATAACAACAATGAACAAGAGATGAATTCACACTAATACAAACTAACACATATGGGAGTAAGGACTAGCTATTAAGAACAAATACTAATCACTTCACAGTAAAACAGGCATAACCATTGCTTACTATTGGTCAATAGACTCAAGACACACTTAAAAGGTTACATATGACATAACATTACCCTTTTTTGTCACCATAAATGGATTAATTATGACCTTTCACAACACAAGATGAGAGGAAAGACCACAAATTAAAATAATGCAGAAGTTGTCCTTAAGATAAATTACAATCTAAATCTTATGCATAGCACGTAAATCCTTAAAAGGTTGCACAGCATCAACAGAAGGATGAACACAAAAGGCAGTAAATAACTCATCCCTTATTAATATTAATCACAAGAAGAATATGTTCTAACATTTTCCTCCTCATCATGAATGGTGACACATCCTTCATCTACATTATTAATGAATAGGTTAATTAAAGTGATAAGATTAGATAAGTGATAAGTCTAAATAAGTTAACAAATTATAGACATATTAAGATTTTATTTCATGTACATATCTATAATATAAATACATATGCCTAACTTATTATTGAGTACGATTTCATAATATCTTCTCTTGCTCCCTTTTAATATGGTATCTAGAGTTTTCTAGACCTTAGATATTTTTTTTACTTCCCAACCTATCTAAACAAAACTTATCTTTTCTCTTCATTCTTTTCCTTCTTTTTTCTTTTGATGTTGTGAATCACAACAGTTTCTATCTGGCAACAATTTTGAATTGCATGTTTTGCAGTACAATATCTATACTGGCTGGTAGTTATTAATTTTGGTGAAAATCGAATCTATCTAGAAGCACATGCGTAAGAGTTTAGATCTATCTAGAAGTTTTTGAAGTGTGTGAGGTAGAGAAAAATAGATTGGGTTGACAAGGTAGTAGATCGGTGGATGGCAGATCTTCTAAGGTGGTGCGTATAAAACACAAGCTCAGTTCTGAGTGATGATTGAGGACACGTACAAAAAACTCCGACGGCATGTAGTAGCATGTGAGGAACTTTCTAGTGACACATTTCCTTCTGCAGCTTCTCTGATAGCCGGCACACATTTCTGTGTAGTCAGATCGTTGATTTGAAAAATTTTGCTATAGTTTTTCTATTTTTCACAATTTTAGTGATTTTTTTTTTCTGATTTTTTGGTTGAATAATCTATGATGGCTGATCCCACTTCTGATCTAAGTACCAAAAACAAAAATGGGACCTTTGGGGATGAATAAAAATTAGAATTTAAAGCCCTCTTTTCAGATTTAATCCTAACATTGGTTAGAATTACTGACCAAAAGTTGGATACAAAAGGCCAATAATATCTTGCTTTGAGAAGAGCTATTGAATATTTCTTTAAAGGGATTGAAAAGGCAGATTACCTTACTTCAAATCCTCTTATAGATGACACCAAAATTAAATAGATGGTGTGATGATGGTCAAAATGAGCCTTGCCCACGGGCGAGGTATTGTCCGCTTTGGCCAATTTCTTGGCCACACAGTTTTGTCATTCAAGATCTCATTCCCTAAAATGTGCCTCATCATTTACGAGGGGTGTACCCTCATCTTATAAGGCATAAGGACACCCGACTTCTTATTGATGTAGGACTTTTACTCACTCCTACCTCTTTTTACTATCAACATAAGCCCCCCAAGTCGGGTGGGCTTGTGCGTAATGAGGCATTGGGGGTCCCTCACAGATGGCGCCAGATGATGATGGTCGAAATGAGCTTTGCCCACGACTGAGGTATTGTCTGCTTTAGCTAATCTCATGCTCGCACAGTTTTATCCTTCGGGGAGATCTCGTTCCCTAAAAGGTGCTTCGTCATTTAAGAGGGGCATACCCCCACCTTATAAAGCATAAAGACACCCAACTTCTCATTGATGTAGGACTTTTGCTTAACCCTACCTCTTTTTACTATCAACATAAGCCCCCCAAGTCAGGTGGGCTTGTGCATAGTGAGGCATTAGGAGTCTCCATAAACAGTGCCAGATAATGATGGTCGAAATGAGCCTTGCCCACGAGTAAGATATTGTCTGCTTTGACCGATCTCATGGCTGTATGATTTTATCCTTCAGAGAGATCTCCTTCCCCAAAAGGTGCTTTGTCGTTTAGGAGGGGTGTAACCCCCATCTTATAAGGCATAAGGACACCTGACTTCTTATCGATATGGGACTTCTATTCACTCCTACCTTTTTTTACTATCAACATAGTGGAAAACTAATGTTTGTTTAGCCTCTTGTGTAATAACTTGGCAAGTGAAGTCAAGGATAGTAATATTCATTACAAAACAGTCAAGGATTTGTGGACTTTCCTTGAGAGATTGTACCCAGGAAAAGATAATCCGTATCAGATATATAATTTATGCGTATCATTATTTTAGCTCGATGGAAAAAGTAAAAATATTTCACAAATATATTATGATGTTAATTATCTCATTGAATAGTATAATGTTCTTATTCTTATCACTATGGATATTAAGGCAATGTGGACTGAAAGGGAACAACTGGGAGCTCTATGTTTTCTAAGAGCTCTATCCCTTGAACTTAACACTGCCTGTTAATAAATCCTGACCAATTCTGAACAACTCACACAAATAAATGAGTTTTATCATGTTCTTCAAAATGTTAGAGATATGCCTTCTCAATTACAACTCTAGTGAGTCATCTACCTTAATTGGATCCAGTACTAGAGGGGTCATGGTAGTAATAGAGAAGGAAGAAGAAGGGGTGTGATTTTAATAATACTTACATCTGTCATTATTAAAAAGAACTTGGTCATATCAAGAGAAATTGTCCCAAGTTAAAAAATGCACCACCTCAATTTGCACATACTACAACTAGTACTTCTGTAATATAGTATGATCCTACTCATGGACTAATCATATCTAAAGAAGAGTATGCTCAATATTTTCAATTCTAAGCCTCTCAACAATCATTACCTATCCAGTCCACTGTTACTATGGTTTAGACAGGTAATCCTATTGTGTATTTCTTTAGTTCCAATACTAAATGGGTTATTAATTCAAGTGCTACTGATCATATAGCGAGTAATACAGGTATCCTATTGTCTTTTTGTAACTCCTCTACCTCTCATGTTACTTTAGCTAATAGGTTTACTACTTCTATTTTTAGAAGTGGTATAATTAATATCACACCTAATATTTTTTCATCTAATGTTTTATATCTTTCTAAGTTCAATTAACACATACCTATAATTGTGGCATTTTATTTTTTCTTGGTTATTGTGTTTTTCAATATCTTTTCATGAAGAAAATTTTTGTTAAGGGATACGAATCTAATGGGTTGTATGTACTTGATGAAAAAGTTCCTTATCCAAATGATGCATGTGCTACACTTACTCCACATCAATTACATTGTTACTTAGGTCATCCTTATTTATTGTCTTTAAAGAAATTGTATCCTTATTTAGGTTCTATTTGTACTTTAAATTGTGAGTCATGTCAGCTTCCTAAACAGCATCGTTAGGCTTATATTCCTTGAGTTAATAAATAGGTTGTATCCGTTTTTGAGTTAGTACATTCAGATACTTAGGGTCCTTGTCCTATTATTTTCAAATTTGATTATTATTATTTTGTTACTTTTGTTGATGACCATTCAAGAGTTACTTGGCTTTATTTGATGAAAAATTAATTATAATTGTTTGATATTTTTTGTGCCTTTTATGCCAAAATTAAAAATCAATTCTAAACACTTATACACAACTTTCGTAGTGATAATGCCAAATAAAACTTTTTAGTAAAATTTTCTTCTTATTTGTCATAGCATGATATAATTCATCAGTCATCTTGTACAGTTACTCCATAATAAAATGGAATAGCTGAAAGAAAAAATTATCACCAATTGAAGGTAGCTCGTGCTCTTTTATTTCAAATGAAATTGCCTAAGTTGTTCTAGGCAGATGTAATTGCTACAACCTATTTTTTAATCAATCATATGCCCTCTTCAATTCTTAATGGATAGATACCTTATTCTCTTTTGTTTCCTTCTCATTGTTTCCTTTCACTCCACACTTTTTTGGCTACACCTGTTTTCTTCACAATCATAATTGCTTAAGGTGTTCTAGGCAAATGTAGTTGTTACAATCTATTTTTTGATAAATCATATGCCATTTACAATTCTTTATGGACAAGTACCTTATTCTCTTTTGTTTCCTTCTCAAGCATTGTTTCCTCTCACTCCACACTTTTTTGGCTACATCTATTTTGTTCAGGATCATCATCCTCAAATTTCTAAGTTAAAACCTCAACCTTTGAAATGTGTCTTTCTTGGATATTCTTGAACTCAAAAAGGGTATCAATATTATTCCCCTAAATTAGATTTTTATGTTGTTTCTTCTGATGTTAATTTCTTTAAGTCCACTTTATTTGTTGGATCTTCTAAGTTTTCTTGCTTTGTGTTAGATCTTGAATTTGTTGATGAACATTTCCTTACGCATTCCACTCCCCAGGATTCTTAGGTCTCTTCCACTAAAACTTGAACTTCTCCTCTCATTAAGTGTATTTACTCTAGTAGAGTGCAGGTACCAGATGCAATTTGCCTTCTACCATTACTAAGACATCAAGTAGAGTGTTTGTTACAGATATCCCATCAGCTTAGTCTCTTTTACCGGCTTCTTCCTCACAAGATCCCCCTCCTGAATCCTCTGATCTTGACTTGCATATTACTTAATAAAAAGGTATTCATAGTTACATTATGAAAGGTACCCATAAACACCTTTATCTGATTTTTACTTTTGTATTTTATTCATCGTTATGTATCTTATCACAATGCTTTATTGCCTCATTAGATTCTATTATTGTTCTTAAGTTAGTTTTAGAGGCACTTTCTTATGATAGATGGTGTGCTACTATGGAGGAAGAAATGATGGCTTTTGAAGCTAATCAGACTTGGGATGTTGTGGCTTTATTGCATGGTAAGCAATCTATTAAGTGCAAATGGGTGTTTATTGTGAAAGTTAATCTTGATGATTTTGTTGCTTAATTAAAAGCTCATTTGGTGGCAAAGGGGTACACTCAGACTTATGACATTGATTATTCCAAAACTTTTTCTTCTATGGCTAAGATTACTTCTGTTCATTTATTTATCTCTCCTGCTGCCTCTTAAAATTGGGTTCTTCATCAGCTTGATGTGAAAAATACTTTTTTCCATGGTGATCTACTTGAGGAAGTATATAGCAAGCAACCACCTAGTTTTGTTGCTCAAGGGGAATTTGAAAAAGACAAAGTGCAAGTTGAAAATTTTTTTGTACAGATTGAAACAATTTCCTTGGACTTGGTTTGAAAAATTTAGTGATGTGATAATAGAAATTGGGATATAGAAAAGTGATCATGATCATTCTATTTTCTATAAACAATCAAATTCTTGTTGTATTCTTTTAACTGTCTATGAGGATGATATTATGATTATTGGCAGTGATAATTTGGGCATTTCAAAATTAAAGACTTTTCTCTAAACCAAATTTCATACTAAGGACCTAGAAGCACTTTAATACTTCTTGGGTATTAAGATTGCTCAAAATAAGCAAAAAATTTTCTTGTCACAAAAAAATATGTACTTGATCTTTTGAATGAAATAGGTTTGCTTGGCACCAAATCATATGATACCCTTATGATTTGAAACATTAAGCTTGGATTGAAAGACGGAACTACTAGAAAACCTAGAATGATACAAACGGTTAGTGGAAAAATTGAATTATCTTACTATCACTAAGGCTGACATTTCTTTCCCAATTAGTGTAGTAAGCCATTTCATGAATTCTGTAAGAACCTCTCAATGGGTTATAATTATTCACATATTAAAATATTTGAAAAAGGCATCTAAGCGTGGAATCTTATATAAAAATCATAGCCATTGCAGAGTAAAAAACTTTTTTGATGCAAACGGGTAGGATATCCTATGAACCAAAGGTTCATTTCATGATACTGTGTGTTTGTCGAAGGAAATCTTGTGTCCTAGAAAAGTAAGAAACAAACTATTATATCTCGATCAATTGCAGAATCTAAATATTGAGTTATGGCTCATGTTGTATTTGAACTTGTGTGGATTTCTTACCTTCTTCGTTAACCTAAGATTAAGTCCTCTAAAGCTATGCAGTTATAGTGTGATAATTAGGCTGCCATTCATATTACTACAAATCTAGTTTTTTATGAGCAAATATAACATATAGAGGTTAATTATCATTTTGTCATGTAGAAACTCCAGAAAGGAGTAATTGATCTTAGGCATATTAGAACTGGGAGATTAACTTGCTTGTTTATTTACTAAGACACTTCTAAGAAAACAGATTAATAATATTTGTAAGTAAGGTATTTTGACATCTATACTCCAGCTTGAGAGAGAAGGTTAGTAAATAAGTTAGTTGAAGTGATATACCTATAATTAGATAAGTGATAAGTTTATATAGAATAAGTGATAAGTTTATGTAGGATAAGTAATAAATGTAGATAAATTAATAAATTATAGATCTATCAGGACTCTATTTCATGTATGCATATTTAATATAAATACACATGCCTTACTCATTATTGAGCATGGCTTTATAATAGCTTCTCTCCCTCCCTTTTAACACACACCTTAAAATTAAAAAAAAAATTAAAACTAAAATTAACATTAAAATAAATTTATATCTTATTTAGTTAAAACATTAAAACTAACTTTGATATTCTTTGGCCTATATCCAATCTTGAGGATACATCAATGCTTCCAAATTGTTTATATGAAATCCATGATGATGTGAGCTCACCAATCTCCCACTAGTATTGAATGCTGATTCAAAAATCACAGTGGACAAATGAAGGCTTAAAATGTCTTTGGCAATAGCTTGCAACAATAGAAACTTTTACCCCACTTATCTTCCACCATAACAATATGTCAAAAGATAATATTCTTGGTAACACATCCTCTTCAAGGTAACATTGAAGCTCTAATTTGAATCTCCTGGAGTTAGACATCTTTTCATTCATGATAAATAAATCATATGCATTCAATGCATCTTGAGAACCACCATCAATATCATTTGGTACAAGTTCACTAGATTCATTAACTATATCATTTATATTGATTTTGAGTTGATATTCAAGAAATATATCTTCACAAAGTTACTTGATCCTTCTAACTTCATAAGCAGACTCTACCCTAAAAACCTGTGGATAGTAAAACTTAATCAAATTCATTTTGTACCTTGGATCAAGCATAGTTGCAACTCCCATGATGCCATGAATCACATTCTAATATCTGTTGAACCTTGTCAACATGTGAAAATCCATCTTTCTAATGTTGGGATTTGGCGTATCAAGCCACTTATTCAAAGTTAATTGATTTTCACATATCTTGGGAAAATAAATATTAGCAGTTGGATACTTTGTCCCAAAGAATAACTTGGTCACTAAGTAAAAGACTTTAAACAAATTTCATTTGCAATCTCCCCTTCTTCATTAGTTGGTAGTGACTTGTATGAAGATTCACATTGTTTCAAGTGCCCCAATGTAGCTTTATATATTAAGGCAGATTGAAGCATCAAATAAGTGGAATTCCATCTTGTAGGGTAGTCGAGGACAAGCTTCTTTGTGCATGTCAAAGATAATTGGTGACACAACTTCTCAAACATCTCCTCCCTTTTTGGTGTGGTTATCCAAAACAATACACTCTTCTTAATCTTTTCTATATTGCCTTTAATTGCCTCAAGGCCTTCCTTGATTATCAAATTTAAAATATAGGTGCAACACCTCATATGAACTAGTTTTCTGGAACACAAAAGGGAGGAGGAATCTAATTTGCCCATCAAATTCTCAATTATCTTGTCATTTGTTGAGCAATTGTCTAATGTAATGGCTGAAATTCTTCTATCTATGTTCCATTCTAAAAGACAACCTAAAAGTACGTCACACAAAACATCATTTGTGTGTGGACAAGGCACATACATAAACCTTAAGATACGACTCTACAAATTCCAATCATTATGAATGAAATGTCTTGTGATTGCCATGAATCCACATTTTTTATCGTTAGAAGTCCATATGTTAGATGTGATAGCAACCCTTACCCGACTGCTTTTAATAAACTTCATTTGTCTCTTGCTTTTTGCAATCAAACACCTTCATCACATCATTCTTCACTGTATTCCATGACATCATTTGGAATAATGGTTGAAGTGCATAAGAATATCTCCAAAATCCAATGTTGGAGAATGTTGTTGGGAAATACCTTCTGCTATGTGTGATGATGTAGATGAGGCCATTGTATCTCTGGAAAATGAAAATATCACATAAAACACTGACAAAAGACAAAAATTTGATCATCTTACAACAGAAAAAAAGAAGAAAGTAGATGATGCTTAGTAAATATTATAGTGTATTAACATCTAGTTATCTCGAGAAAAATAATAAACCACTATTGATTTCCAAAGATTGGATCTATGTCTTGGCAGGAAGGCAGACAATATAGCAATTTCTTCTTAGAGTGATATATGGCCCTTTTCAACTCTAACAGACAAATGCTATGGGAATTCTTGCAACATGCTGCCACCCAAAACAAGAAGGATCAGAATCTACCATGGGTATTCATGTGAGACTTTAATCAAGTCATGCATGCTAAAGACAACCTCAGTACTAATCCTATTTTGATAAGAGCTCAAGACCACTATTTATCATAGCACTATTAGCATGCTTTACTTGTATATACCAAAAGTTTGGCAAACAAAAGTAATGAAGGGTTCAGTATGGTGAAGGGCAATCTGTGGGTGTCCCATATGGCACAGCAGCAATATATTGAGCTTGTGAAGTGCATGTGACTGTGTTTAACCATCTCTCACAAGAATATGACAAGTTGACCAGTATCAGCCAGATTCTCATAAATAGAACGTAGTGTAAAAAACAAGGAAGATATACATAATATTGATGATAACTACACAACAAAAGTCCTATGTAATACTGATTGACCAAAATTTTATTTGTTTAATTAGTAGAGCTAAGAGTTCAATGAATTTGAAGAGATTTTGGTTGACGCATAAATAAGCATGAAAAGAAAAGATTGTTGACTTCAATCTATTCACTGACACCCAAAAGGAAGACTAACGCTCACGTAATAATAGCAAATCTCTCTCTCTCTCTCTGTCTTTCTCTGTACTAACTATATGTTATTAATTGACCGACTCTCTCCTTTTTGTTGATTTTTTTCTGAAGACAATGAATTTGCTGCTAAAAAGTTACATGCTTGGTAGGTCATTTACAGTGGACAATAACTATAGTGGCTAGCAATAGTAATGAGACAGATATTTTCTGACTCTAAAATCTATATCTAGAAAGTTATCAGTCCAAACATGACTGTCTATAAAATGAACTAGGTTTTCTTGTTCCATAGCAGCCATCAAGTAATTAATTGATTAGTTGGCATAAGAATTAGCCACTAGAAATCATATATACATCATCAACATAAGATATTGTGTCAGCAATGCTAATTGGAATACGTAATTGATAGAGGAGAGAGCTCTTGAGTGACATTTGGTTTAGATGTATATTTACGTGCAGTGAGATGCAAGTTACTACAAGCAAAATGAGCCAACGTGTTAGAAATCATACCAAACTTGTACACAATAAACACGTTCTCATTCTAATTTCTTTATATGTGATCGTTTTATTTATTGAGTGATTTCCAAGTGGTTCATATTTAATCTTCATTTGGAACTATAGTAGATATTCCATTAATTAGCTTGCTGATGTTGATTAATACAACCTGGTTATCATTTTCCAAGCTATAACTAGAAGCAAAATAGATTTCTCCTTCCTTTTTTATTTAAAAAAACAGAGATGGACTGACCAACTTCTCCTAGTGTGGATTATTTAGTTCTTCATCTTATCAAACATATATATAGTTAGAAGTGACTGGTCACACTCTCGAAGCTAAATTTTATTCTGCATCAGTGTATCAGTCCAGCACTTGCATATGTACAGATATGAGCAAGTGGCAGGCAAAAAATTAAATACAGAAGAAATGGTAGGAATAAAATGCATGATTCTACTAATATATGTGTCTCTTTCAGTCTCGGAATATCCAAACAAGAATATATAATTAAAAGTTAAAATGTAAACTCGCCAAGTCTAAAAGAGGAGAATATGTAATACATGAGTGGTAGTAGTTATTAAAATAATGCTCCTAGTGTATAAAAAACGTTTAGACTTTCATTTTATAGTATTAAAGGAAACTTGGTTTGCTGGAGATATGTGCATCCAAAACCATTCAAAATCTGATCACTCT
>JANHAO010024969.1:0-11465 GCA_026873985.1 Saraca asoca
CAAAAGTTCATAAGGAGACTTATGGGAGAGATAAGGAGAAAGGATTATGTTATAGATATTGACAGCAGTTTGTAATGCCTCTACCCAAAATTTTGGAGAAAACAAAGCTTGAGTTAGAAGGAAATGAATGTAAGTTGATAAGATCCAGTGCATTCTTTTAGCTTTACCATTTTGAGATTGAGTGGAAGGACAAGAATAACATATACATAGCCTTGTTGAATTATAGAATTAAGGAAAAGAATTTATTGTTAAATCCACCTCAATTATCACACTAAAGAATTCTAATTTTGGTTCCAAATTATGCATAAACCTAAGTGTAAAATTGAGTAAAATGACCAAAGGTTTCAAACTTATGTTTGAGAAGAAATATCCAAACATGACAAGTAAAATCATCTAAAAATAAAAGATAATACTTGAAACTAGAAAAAAAAAAAAGCTACAAGAGATTGCCAAATATCTAAATGGATAATCTGAAAAGGAAAAGTACATTGATTTGTGAAAGAAATAAAAGGGATCCTAATGCTTTTACCTACACTATAGGCATTGAAATGAGCATTTTTATTGAATCTAAGAGTAGGAATAAAACAAGATAATAGTGAGAAGACTTGGACTCCAAGATGAGCTACATACCTATGCCAAACTTCTAATGAAATAGTGTGAGCTTGAAAAGTAATAGGATTGTCAGAGATTGGAATAAGAGCTAAGAGCATATATGTAGGCCCAAGATTATTGAACTTGAGTAGTGAAGTTTGAGTCTTCAAGTCCTTAAAAACAAAAAAGAAAGGGAAAAACTTAACACTACAATTAGTGTAGCCTAAGATTCCACAAAGAGGGGGGGAATTGGATTTAAGATTTTACTAGTTTTTTTAAATCATTTTCAAACATGCCTTCAATATTTTTCAAAGTTTTAGTAATTAGAGTAGCTATCACAATCAATCCAAATTTCAACTTTTTATCTACTTAACGCTAACAAGCATAACAATGAATATAAAAAATATAAAGTATAGAAAAATTAAATACAAGAAATTAAGAAGTGAAGGGTTAGAGAGTTTAAATGCAAGATTATAATGGTTTGGTATTGGAGATCCATTCCAAGGGTTACATTCACTCCTCAAGCTTGACTAAGCTCGATTTCACTATATTAAAATCCCTCCAAGTTTGAACTCAACACTTGAAGAAGTCTTTACAACTGTTGAAATACCTTAGCAGCCAAACCCCTTTGAGAATCCTCACTTAAAGCACTTCACTCAAGAGATTTCTCACTTTTTCTAATCTAGAATTTCCTCACTTTAAATAACTAGAAACAAGTAAAAGAAATGAAATATTACAAGCAAGATCTCGAGAGTTCAAATCACTAATTAAACCTCATTAAGTTAAGGATAACTCAAATCTAGCTTAATACAAAACAAAGAAGAAGTCAATTTAAGCTCGGAGTAGAAAGAGTATTTTTGCCTCTAAGAGTGATGGAAAATTGCTCTCTAGGTGTGTAGAAATGATATTTATAGTGAAAGAGATACACAAAAATCAGTCACTAATTCAAAATTTACTCTAGGGGAATCAATTCTTAGGGCAAAATTTTTAAATGGGAATCGATTCCTCATAATACAAGACTATCAGTGCAAAACTTAAGGTAGAGGAATCAATTCTAGAATCAATGCTCGTGTTCAAAAGTTTTCAAATTTGAATTGATTCTTTCAAGGTACAAGGCTTTTGGGCTTGAACTTGGGGGCAAAGGAATTAATTCTTGAGCACACTTGTTTTAGCTAGGCTATAGGGAATACAGAATCGGGAATCAATTCCATCTCTCAAAACTTGATTTTTAACAAAATATTTTGAAATAATTTTTGATTAAAATATTTTAATTATTTTTCAAAACTTTTTTTTCAACTAAGAATCATATTTCCTAAGAATAAAATTTATAAAAACTTTTGCTAACATGGGTGTTGGCGTAGGATTTTGGTATTGAGCTAAACTCTGGCCAACGGGCGGGATTCTTTGGGATCTCTGACTATACACTGGTTCAAACACAATAAATCAGCTGAAATACACAAAGATGAAGGGAAGAGCAGTAAAGAAGACACAAGGTTTTTAATGTGGTTCGGTCAAATCCGGATTTCACTGGACCCTACGTCCATGGTAGTGTGTTATTCAAATGGTTTTTTTTACAAAGATATAACACTTAGGTTCTCTCTTTTTTTACAGAGTTTCCTTTTCTTTCTATTTTGGCAGAGTTTCTGCCTGTATCCAGGATTATCCTTCTCTATGGAGGGATCTTTCCTCATATTTATAGAGGAGAGGAGGTTATAATAGTAATTTTATATGCAGTAAATCTATTACGTCAACATTAAATGTGTAAGACAATATAGACAGGATAAATTTTTTTTTTCAGCTACTACAGATTGTCTTCTGCAAGCGAGTCCCAAGTATCCGTTGGGAGTCATATGACTTGGTCTCCTGCGGTCTTTGGTTCAGCGAGCTCTCAGGTCACTGGTTGTACTTTGCACATCGAATCCTTCGATTTGGGAGTGAGCCTCTTGAATAAAAATGCCAAGCTCTAGTTGAGGTTGCCCCATGACGTGAGATGAAGGCTAAGCGGTCCGAATATCCTTCAGACTGGTACTTTTGCCACTCTTGAGCTGCCTGTAGGTCCGTTTAGGATGAATCGATTTTCATATATAACATAAGCCCCCTAACTCTTAGCTCACTTTACAGGCTGGGAGTTGAAACTTTTTGATTTCTGATCAGTCAATGTCTTCTCTTGAGACTATCGTCTTGCCTGCTCTAGGCCATATTTCTTATGGCGTGTGTCTGGCAGTTATTGTTGAGTCAAACTTAGCCTTTTCCGAGGCAATGAATGTTGGCAATTAGGGAGATGGATCTGGACTCTTCAATGGAGTCGAATTTGGCTCTATATAAGGGAAAGGCAATCCCTTCTATTTTTGCACTGAGTAAACCATGGAGTTTCTTGATAAACCACCACCGTTTTTGACATTTTGGCCTTCCATAGAGGCATGCATGGTCTATTGCATAAAGAGTTTGGTAGACTCAGCTTCTCCGCTAATATGGAGGGATCTCATATGCATCTCAGATTGCATTCTCTCAGCTCCGTTGTGAGGTAATTGTTCTGCCAGCCAAGCTCCTGATGCTTCCTAATTTGTTTTCTTCATAAGGAGTAGGAGGTCAGAGGAATAAAGAGCTATAATACTACCACTGATTATGCATTGGAAGGGAAATTTGAGGACCTTGGTGGCGCATGGACTCTAGTCAGCTAGAGTACTGCCCTTTGTGGCTGGTCTCCCTTTACTCATAGGTTTTTCCCTTTGTATTTTGGTTAGCCTGTATTCAGGGCTTTCTGATGTATATATGCCTTGTTGCGGTCTTTTAATGAATAAAGCTTCAGCTTCTTTCTACAATTTCTATTTATTATTTTTGTTTCTCATATAAACATTTTGATTTAAACAATCTGTGTGACCTGCGCATAATCAGAAGATAGCATGAGTTATCGATTAGAGTGATCTTATGCTCAGGCCGATCCTGTGGCCAAATAAATAGACAAGTTAGTATGGGAATCATAAAATAATAAGATAAGTTCGCATGAAAGCTGCAAAATAATTTAAGTTTGCATGAGAGTTATGGAATCAACAAGTGAGCGATCTCGTGCTCAGGTTGATCTCATGGCCAAATAAATAAGTTCACATGAGAGCTACGAAATTATTAAGTGAGCGATCTCATGCTCGAATAAAAAGGGATGACTGATCTTATGGCTAAGGCGATCTTGTGCCCAAATAAAAGGTGACCGATCTTATGATTGGGGCGATCTTATGCCCAAATAAAGAGAGTGGCCGATCTTGTGGCCGGGGCAATCTTGTGCCCAAATAAAAGGTGATCGATCTTATGGTTAGGTCGATCTTGTACTAAAATAAAGAGAGTGACTGATCTTATGGTTGGGGCGATCTTGTGCCCGAATAAAAAGTAATCAATCTTGTGTCCAAATAAAGAGAGTGGCAGATCTTGTGGCCAGAGCGATCTTGTGGCCAAATAAAAAGTGATCAATCTTATGCCCAAATAAAGAGGGTACCAGTCAGGCGAATCACCTGTTCAAAGAAAATTTAAAATCAGTAGTGGTATTCAAAATAGTTACATAATTCACAAAGATTACAAAAGTTTAAAGGTTTAAAGATAGTCCTGATAGTAGGAGATTGCTCTTGCTCAGGATCCTATTGAGAAGGTCTAAGCCACTACCTGGAAGGTTGCACAATGTAGTCATGCAAATAGCCTCTTTTGATGAGATCCTCGATGGAGTCTCTCAGTGCCCAGCACTCTGAGGTGACATGCCTGAACTCATTGTGGTATGCGTAGAACTTCCCTCGGTTGAGTCTGGACTTGCTGGGAGTCTTCAAGGGTAAAGGCTTTCTAAAATCCTCTTTATCCCTTTTCATTGCAAAGATCTTATCCTGAGCGTCTGACAAGATCTTGTAGGTGCTATGACGACTTGAAAATAGGGGTTGTTCATCCTTGCTCTTCTTAGCGAGCTGGCACTCGGGGTTATCATTCTCATTCCCACGGTTACTCCTTTTCTTATTTTGAGTTGAGCTACTCGCTTCAATTTTTTGTGGACCGAAAGTCTCTTCCCATCTGATTTATTTCGTGATCCGCTCATAGAACTCACCCAGGTTATTAACTAGGGATTTGTACAAACTCTTGAATAACTTTTCGTCTCTGTGGAGTCCCACTGAAATGGTAGTCAGGATAGCCTCATCTGAGGGCCTCTCAATGTTGTTTACCTCACACCTGAATTGGGCAATATAGTCTTTCAGTGTTTCATGTTTACCCTGGAAGACCATAGCGAGGTGACACAGGGGCGTGAGCTGTTTCCTCAGTGCGGGGCGCGAGCTGTTTCCTCAGTGCTTGGTACTGATAAATGAACTTTTCTTGACATTACTCTTAGTTGCTAATGCTGTGAGTTGGGAGGTTCCTGAACCATATTCAAGGGACTTTTCCCAGAGTAGCAGGGAAGATGCAACACTTGATCAAGGGGTTATAGGTCTGAAGGTCCATCTGGATGTTAAACAGGTCCAAATGGTTATGCAGGTCACTATCTTTTTTATATAGCGGGATGACCGAAACTTTGAATTTGCATGGGATAGGTTCCTCTTCAATCTCTCTAGACAAAGGGGTTCGCTCCCCAAAGTGACTTTGGTCATTTTGAGTCTGAGGGTGCTTCTCTAGATGCTTGACTCTTGAAGAAGATCTTCTATAAAAACATCCAAGCCCCCTAATCTTTGTCTAGAGACTTGGTGATTTGGCTCACTTTTCTGGCTAGATGGACTGCGATTCAAAGTCTGTTCTTGGTTAGTCTTACCAGAATGCTCTACTCTAAGTACAACAGCTTTAGCCCACCCTTGCATATTCTAGGCTTGTGCTTGCACTAATATTGTAACTGTTTTAGCCAGCTCTCCCATCATGTATTCAAGTTTCTCCTGACGCTAAAGCCATGTTTGTGGTCCATCAGTACCGTTAATGGTGTGAACTAGTTGTACTGAGCTGGCTGGAGGGACACCAGTAGCTGTTTTGATGATGGGAGCAGTAGACGAGTCCGTTGTCGAGACATGACCATCCGGAGGATGGGGCTGTGCATTTGAGGCTCTGGTGGCTCTTCCTTTGGCCATTACGGTGAGAGATGAACCAGAATCAGGTAAGATCCCTACAGATGGTGCTAAAATGTTAACGTCAAATTTTGGTATTGAGCCAAACTCCAACTAATGGGGGGATTCTTTAGGATCTCTGACCGTACACTAATTCAAGCATAATAAATCAACAAAAATACACAAAGATGAAGGGGAGAGTAGTGAAGAAGATACAAGGTTTTTAATATGGTTCGACCAAATTCGGGTTTCACCGGACCCTATGTCCATAGTAGTGTGTTATTCAGATAGTATTTTTTTTTACAAAGATACAACACTTAGGTTCTCTCTCTTTTACATAGTTTCCTCTTCTTTCTATTTTGGCAGAGTTTCTACCTATATCCAGGATCATCCTTCTCTATGGAGGGCTCCTTCCTCATATTTATAGAGGAGAGGAGGTTATAATAGTAATTTCATATGTAGTTGATCTATTACATCAACATTAAATGTACAAGACAATATAGATAGGCTAAATCTTCTTTTTCAACTACTGCAGATTACTTTTGCAAGCAGGTCCCAAGTATCCATTAGGAGTGATATGACCTGGTTTCTTGTGATCTTTGGCTCAGCGAGCTCTCAGGTCACTAGTAACACTTAACACACTGAATCCTTCGGTCTAGGAGTGAGCCTCTCGAATGACAAGATCGAGCTTGAATTGAGGTCACCCCACGACACGAGATGAAGGTAGAGTGATCTGAATATCCTTCGGGCTGGTGCTTTTGCCACTCTTGGGTTGCTCGTAGGTCCGTTCAGGACAAACCGATTTTCACTTATAACAATGAGAAAAATATTTTTGAGGTGATTTTCTAAGATTCTTGAGACAAATAACAACTAAAAATCTTTTTCAAATTTAAGTTAAATTTAATAAATCCTAAACCTTTACAAAATATATTCCTAGGCATAAACTAAATCTTCAATAATAACTTCAAGTTCTTCCTAGGTAGTTTCATTGAAAATAATCATAATAACATATCTAAAATGTTTGTTATTAAAAAAATTAATTAATAAAATATTTGAAATAGGGTCAAGATTCAACAACTGACACAAACCACCTTGTAGTGAGTCACAAATCCATGAGCATTTATCCTTTTATAAAATGTTTACTCTTTGAAAATATGAAAATGGTTCTAAAATAGGTATGCACACATATATTTAAAAATATGAAATGCAAGCTTTAATAAATTTATTGTGCACAATTTTTATAACATCTCTTAAAGTTAAATGAGACTAGAATAAGTTAGATCAGTGTTAACATGAGACCAAGTTAGGTCGGAACTCAAAATTTAGACTAGATTGGAATCACTTGATGGATTGGACCAAGGTTTCGATTGAAAAAAACCTTGGGAACCAGATCAACTAGTTCTAGAGAACCAAACGATTAGATGGTGTGATCGGACAAGTCGACATGCCATGAAATAATAGGTCAATTAACTGCCTCTGTGAGCGTATATAAGGAGTAGGCCTCTCTACTTTTTTCATAACCCTCATTTGTAACTGAGTATTCCTAAAGAGTGTTGCTTAACTAATAAAAGTTTTGGTTTATGCTTTTTGAGGGTGTGAACTTAAGGTAAGATTTTTTATTTAGAAAGGCTAAATTTCTTCCTTAAGTTCTTATTAATTGTTCTTTAGTTTTGATTTTCTTTATGTTCTTTGGTTGTTGTAAAGTGTTTTCCCAACAATCAAAGGCCAAAGTCAAAACTAGGGAAAGGCTCCAAGGTTAGGCTTGAAAGAATTCTCTATCGCCAAGCTGAGTAGGGTTTTATACCTTTTTAACTTAATTTTATGTATAAAATATATTTTTTAAATAATCTCAAATGTCTTTTCTACTACATTAGGGAAATTAGAAGAAAAATTAGATAAATATATTGGCCTAATAATTAACATCGAATTATTAAGGACATCTAATGTATGTGCTTATGTGTATGTATACAAGGGATATAAAAGGTTGGAACCTATTCCTAGTTAGATTTATTAGAAAGTTTTGATTTCTCTCATAATTAATTATTTGGAAATATTTAAAATAAGAAATAGGATCAATAGAGATGAATTGGCTTGACAAGGGTAAGATATTAAGAGATAGACAAAGGAGGTTAGATTCAATTAGGATGATTTACATATGACAACCGACACAAAGTAAGATTTGGAAGACATGTGTATATTATGAAGATGAACATTATGATTTTTTGTCACTAGGAATAGTGACTTATGATTTAGGTGCGATGTAGGAGGACACACTTTACATGGTATACCGTTGGGGGCATTCAACTATACGGTATGTCGTTAGAGGCATACAATCTTATCACTTTCTTCCATTAACTTACATAGTGCTAATATAGTTTTGCATGACCTATTTTGCAAAGCCAATAAGATTTATGAAATAAGCAAATGTATATGATAGGTTAACTTGAAGGTCCCACACCTTGTTAGAATAAGGTGGTCATTATTCATTATTTATTTTGGTTAACTAGAAGGTCCCACACTCATTGTACTCAAATAGCCTACTATTAAATATATTATATTGCCCTTACTTGATAAATACTTGATGATATCATACATGATACAATTTGAAAGGAATGCAAATCACCTAGAGCATGGAATTAGGTAAGAAAGACAAAGAGGACCTTGCAATTACTTATATAACCATAAGAATGTGTGTGTGTGGGGGGGTGTCTATATATATATAATCATGTGAAATGTTATATATGTATTTATGACTAAATGGTTTTTACCTAAAAGAGTGTAAAAACGCTCACTTTACTAAGTACTTAGGTTGTACTCACCCTCTTATTTATCATTTTGGAGGTCAAGTTTTTGGAAAAATCCTAACTAGATAGGATTCACTCCAACTCAATAGAGGTAGAAAATAAGAGTCAGTATGCAAATATGTTATGATAGAGGATGATAATAGCTAACTAGCTAGACTTTGTGATGTTGAGTCCAAGTTTTCCATTTTGATAGGATTTTGTTTTAATTCATCAATTTAATTCCAATTGCACATTTGATTTTATTTTGGATTTTCAATTAAAATTTGTCCATTTCATTTCTTTAAATTTGAGTTTTGTTTAAAAATTTGTTTGAATATGCATCATGAGCTTATGGGTTTATAGGTTACCACTTGGTAATCCATATCAATTACATTTCCAATTTCAGGGATGTAACAAGTTGGTATCAAAGCTCTAGTTGTGTTTGCTTGGCATTAGGGATGAGTCGGGTTTAGGAGATGGTATATATGCCCAGGAGTAGTTATCATTGCTCAAGAATCTTCCATTCATGTTCATTACAAACTTATCCCTATCTTAGGATGAAAGTGTTTATTTTAACTTAAGTTTTAATTCTTTCAAAATCTAGGATGAAATGGCCCCCAAGAACATGCCAATAAGAGGTAAAGAACAAAACGAAAACAAGGATCAAGAATCGAACTTACGCCTGAATTTAAACTAAATGAATCGATGAAGGGGAAATGCAATTCATGGAACCATAGGATGCAACTTGACATTGTCAGCTAGGGTATATCAGTTGTAGTGCATAGTTGAAGCAGTGGTCCAAAGTTTGGCTTAAAGATAAGGTTAAAATAATCAAGTACAAATGTATCAAAAGGGGGTAGACAAGCATCGTTGTTGCTGCCTCCCTCATGAGAAATAGTCAGATCCTAGATTTTCTTTAACTCAAGACTACACTTTTCATGACAATTATCAATCTCAAGATCTACAGGAGTTTTTTGAGCAAACTAAATGGTTATTAAACCTTAAACCCTACTTAATAAATAGAATACACAAGATTCATGTTAAAAGGAGTGGTTTCACAATGGCACAAAGCTTGTAAAGACGTTAAGGGAATGCCTTCAAAAAAGCATCGGAGAAGCAAAAATATAGGAATTCTTAGACCTTAAGATGTTTTCAGGAATTTCAATGCCGAGACATTCATTCTAGTTCAAGAAGTTATCCTACTGTGCTTAAGACGTGATACCGGATGTCAAGTTAAAAGTATATCACTACGCTTGGGATTTACCATCCTTATACTTCTTAGCCATCATAATGGATGATTAAACTTCATGCATGAAATTACGTGATTATGAATATGTATGATTAAGATGCCATTAGAAGGATTTTATGAAAAGGTGCTTAAGATGCATCACCATAATATGTTATGATTAAAATGAATGCAAATCTGTGTTATGTGACCTTATTTGACATATTTGCTAAGTACTTAGGGTTTAGAGCAAGCAATTTGAGAATGAAATGCCCATAGGGGGAAAATTTGTAATGCCCCCTAAAGTTAGATGGAATTAGAACAAGCTAGATCAGTGTTAATTAAGACTAAGCTAAGTTGGAACTCAAAGTTCAAACTGGACTGGAATCACTTGACAAATTAGAACAAGGTTTTGAGTCACAAAACCCCAAAAACCAGACCAATTGGTTGATCTATACCAGAGAACCAATTGACTAGATGGTATGGTCAAACAAGTTGACCAACTATGCACTAAGTTGACTTGTTACCTTTGTGAGCCTATATAAGGAGCAACCTGTAACACCCTCTAGGCTTAAATAGAACTAGAACATGCCAAATTAATATAAAATTGACACTGAGTTAAATCAGAACTCAAAACCCAAACTGGACTGGAATCACTTGATAGGTTGGACTAAGGTTTCAAGCCAGATAGGGCCTCGAGACCTGGGTTAACTATTTGATCAATCCAAGTGAGCTAATTGATTGAATGGTACGGTCTAACTAATTTACTGGTTATGCACGAGTAAGTCAATCGACTGCCTCTATGTACCTATATAAGGAGTAGTCCCCTCTGTATTTTTCATAACTCTCATTTGCAATCAAACAGCTCCCAAAAAGTATTGTTCAACTCATAAGGGTTTTGGTTGCATTCTTTAGGGTGTGAGCCTAAAGTATGATTTTTGACATAAAAAGGATAATTTTCTTCCTTGAGTTCTTTTTTTTTTCTCTTTAGCTTTAATTTTCTTTTCTTTGGTTGTTACACAATGTTTTCCCAATAGCCAAAGGACAAAGTCAAAATTAGGGAAGAGCCCAAGGTTAGGCTTTAGCAAACTCCTCCTGTTAAGATGAGTGGGGTATTTTACCTTTTTGGCTATGTTTTTGTTGACGAATCTGATCAATCGAAAAACCCCAAAACCTCAAATTGCAGATTGAATGTAAAAAAAGAGAGAGAGAAAGAGGAAGAATAAAGAGACACTAAGAGGTTTTTAATGTGATTCAGCTAAAGTCAATTGACCTCTATATCCACGGCCTTTATTGCTCTTTGTTGAGTATTTTATATTTGATAACTGATCATGTCATGTATTGTATGTCCCTTGTACAATGATTTTAACCCCCATTTACAGCGGTTAGAGTATTACAGTTTGAATGTAATTCTAATACCAAATAAGTATCTTGACTTGATTAGGATTACATGATAGATAAGGATTGATGGTTATAACGGATTCCCATTAAGATAGGAAATTGAACAAATTTCCCTGGATTGATGGTTGGGGATGCATGCTTCGATTTGTGGGCTGAGCTTTATTCTCAATAACCTGAGGTTGTTGCTTTAACCCGTGTTGATCAGTGATCTGAGCTCACACTTGGCGACCTAATGTCTTGGTCCAATGGCCTCAATCTCGGATGAGATAAGTCTTTATCAATAAGACTTATTTATTAGACTTTTACTAGCCTATTTGTGTGGTACCGAAAATTATCCATAACAATTTTTATGTATGAAAATATATTTTCTAAATTAAGCCCAAAAATGCTTTTTGTCATGCTAGGAAAATT